>NW_019379510.1:1789817-1802525 GCF_000648655.2 Copidosoma floridanum | reverse complement strand
TTCCTTGAAGCGTAGTAAGACGTGCTCTATTTTTTGTTCAACTAGACGAGTTGTAAAGCTTTTCGGTTGGCTAAAAGATACCGTGATGGTCTTCGTTGGATAGCAGTTAGTAGTGATATTTTTTGTTTAACTCTACGAACTGTGATATATTTCGTAAGAGTGTTGCTATCCGTGATAGTTTTCGTTAGAGCGTAGTAAGTCTTGATATTTTTCGTTAGACTTTAGGAGGTGTGATTTTCTTCGTCGGAGTATAGTAAGCCGTGATTGTTTTCGTCATATTGCACTTAGCTGTGATATTTTTCGTCCAACTACGCATACTATGCTTTCTTTCGTAAGAGTGTTGCTATGCGTGATTGTCTTCGGCGGAGCGCGAGTGTGTAAGTTAGTCTTCATCAGACTTCGTAAACCGTCATAGCCTTCGTGAGAAACCTGAAGTTGGTATTTTTTTCGTTTAACTAAATGAGATGTGTTTTTCTTTGTCGAAGCCAAATTTACTGTGATTCTTTTCGTACGAGCCGTCGATATATACACTAGTGTAGCTCAACCCCCCTGCACGTTTTGCCCGCAAACCCCCTATGAATGCATTATAATTCTTCACATGGACTTTAAAGTAGGAGGCGAAAGGTCTTAAATAAAAATTTTTTTCTTTAATTGAAAAACATGAACTGTATACGTAGTTATAAAAATGATGACAAAGATACAGTAAATATATTTAACATAAGTAACGAATGGTTGTTATACAAAAATCAGCTTTAGCCAGTCTGTGCTCGGGCCTGTGGTAAACAATAAAGAATGGTTCATAATAAAAGTAAATAAAACATACTCATTCAACTTAATAAAAAACAAAATCCAGCATAGTACTTCAAATATTTTTCAACTTACATTATTATTTATCAGTTTTATTTTTGTTCATTTCTTTTTTTTTCATTTACATAAATATCTTAATATAATGATAAGTACACATTGAAATTTAATCTTCTTTTTATAGTAGTTAAAGCTGTATTTTTAAAAAAGTCAAAAAATTATAAAACGAACATTTCTATAATTGTTGAGAATTGTTTACATACTGTCAAAATTCTTTATTTACTTATTTATTTACTCTATTGTACTGCCTTTGTAGTGCATATTTTCTTAAAAATTTTGTTCCGCATTATTTACAAATTTCATTGTGCTCCGGGTTATGTACATGAGTATGAAGCCGTATATATTTTACTTTTTTTGAATTTTTGGTCACAGATAAGCCAACGTATAATTTTACCATACGTCTGCTCTCTTACGCAGCGTATGTAATGTTTGTTTTTTTTAACTATATTGCATACACCACATTAAAAAAATTTGTTATTTTATTTGTATGAATTTTTAATTTTTTCGTAGTTCCAAAAACATATGGGCAAAATTCACACTGAAGTAAGCTTATTGACCTGATATTGTTAAATAAATAGATGAAATTTCGGATTTTTTTCATTTAATATTTTATATTATGAAAGAACACTTTTACTAATTATTCCTATTACAGAGAGCACTCTTGTTCTTTTACTGAAACTATCTTCCGTATATATGTTTTGTACAGGCTTGTTTATAATCCATCCTTTTTATCCATTCTACGCCGATAATGGAAGTGCATTGAAACATTAGAAAAATCGTGTGAGGGGCAAGAACAATCGTGTGAAGGGACAGTCGGGGGCCGTGGAAGAATGGTGGTGCGCAGTGGGCGGTCAACTCAATATTTTACTTTAATTTGTGAGGAGTTAGTGGAGGGGCAGTGGGGCGTTGTGTGGAATACCCCACACATTTCACTATATAATATAGGAGGATATACATACGAAAGTAGAGGAAGAACAAAAGAAACTGTAACACAACGGAAAAGACGTTTGGAAAAAGAAAAAAAAAAACGTTAAGATAAGTTACAGGGTTAAGATTTTAAGGCCAAGCGTATAAGTCTTAAAAAGAAAGCTAGCTATAAAATCAAAGAAACACCTGATCAACGTGAACTTCAACGGGAACAGGATTAACTACTTTATTTACAAACACATGCTGTTAAAACATCAGATGATGACAGGTGATTGGAAGAAGGCTAACTATGAAATTTGCAAACATGTGCAGTTGAAACATAAGATAAACATGGCAGGTGATTTGAAAAAGACAAACCAATAATGGTCTAAAGCTCTTTACAACTGGGAGTGGTGGAACTGGAAAGACTTTTATACTGAACATACTGAAAATCAAATTAATCGTCTGTATGCTAAGCAAGCTGAAAAAGAATCTGCACTCACAGGTGTTGCAGGTGTCACGCCAACTGATACAACGATAAATGTATCAATATTACTTGTATACCTCTTAGAGTCATATTGTATTTCCAAATAATGAAGTATTTGCACACAACCAAAGCATACTTAATCATTTTTGATAAAAGGGGATAACAATGTATAAGATAATAGCAGTAAATTAGCTTATAGATGTGATACGTAATGCAGATAACCTTGATTTCAGTTAAGTAATATAAACTGACGTCAATCAAACTGGAGGTCTATCTTAAGAGATGGAGATATTTGTAGGGGCTAAAATAATGCTGCGATCAAAAATAGATGCATCAAAAGGACTTGTAAATGATACTATCAAATTCATGACAGAAATCATATGGCCCCTATTTGCTCGTGATTAGCTTATCGTAGCACAAATTTCATGAGTATACGTAGACTTTGAAAAAAATGGCATTTGTAGAATAGACCCGATAACAAAATAATTCCCAGCCAAAATAAGCTATGGTATAATCAAACATAGAATGCTACCTATTTTACTGTCTTGGGCTTCCATTGTTCACAAAATTCAAGATATTAGAGTAGATCGTAATGTAGTACATCAGAGATCTGAGATATTTGCAGCCAATCAAGCATCTGTCACAATAAGTCACGTAAGATCATTAGAAGGCTTACCGATAGATAAACTAGACTTTATGAAACTAAACGATGAATAGCCTAATAAAACACAAATTTTTATTGGTTTACTCTTCAGTTAGGGAATTTGTGAGCAAATTTTCTTACTACCTCAAGTCTTCAGCGGGTCCGATGATTTTACATGTTTTAGAGCGGTACCGACAGTTGCCACTTGATTTTCGCAAGCCCTGGAGATGCATCGGGATCTTGGCGCAATTTTCCTTTATGGTCTACAAAGGTGATATTGTAGACCCTAAGGGTAATGTTCGTGTGCTAAACACTCTACTGGATCCCTCAAAGTATTGAGCCATAACAGACTACTATCATCTATTATTACAGTAAAGTATTCCCTTTGTAGGTACGTTTTTAGTCGATCAACTGACCATAGGTCGGCCAAACACTCCTTCTCAGTGGCCGTGTAGTTTTGCTCGAGTATCCTAAGTACCCAGCTGACGTAATAAATCGGGTGTTTCTACCTATCGAGTTCTTGAGTCAAAACACCAGCAACTGCACAATTACTGGTATCCATTTGGGGATAAAACGTTTTCGTGAAATCCGATAACGTCAAGACTGGAGCTTTGGTAAGGGTGATTTTTTGTTATTCAAAAGCAATGTGTTGTTGCTCTCCCCAGTTACACTTTGTATCCTTCGACGTTAGCTTAGTCAGGGGGGTTTTTAACTTGGCTTAGTTTGTCGATGAATAGTAAATACCAACCAACTATTCCTATAAACTGTTCGAGTTTTTTCGACATAGTAGGAGCTGGATAATCTAGGATCGGTTAAATTTTTGGGGATTGGTGTAAAGGTCTGGCAGCTAAATTTCGACTTCTTGCAATGAATAAGCAAATTTGCCATATACAATGTTCTCAACACTATCCATTAGCAAGGGCGCTCTTGTAACGTTTCGTTGACAATGTCCTCCAAGAATAAATACACGTCAAGTTCCTAGTCCTAGTTTATCAGTTTATCAATGACAGCCTGGAAAGTAGCCAGAGTATTCGTGAGCACATAGGGTATACGGATGTACTGGCACAACTCCATTCCGAAAATAGCAAACGTGGTGAACTCCTTTCTATCCTCATTCATCAGAATTTGGTGATATGCCTTCGAGGGATCTATTTTTGAGATATACCTTGAACAGCGAAGTTTATCAAGAATATCATCGACTAATTACATGGGGTACGCATTTTTTTGTTATCATTTTCAACTTCCTATAATCAATACAAAAAATGAGTTCTCTATTTGTTTCCTATTTCCTATTTATAAACTTTTATGTAATATTTTGCGATAATTGTAACTCCTAACATTTTTGGACGGGAAGAAATCAATGCGGACAAAATTGACTCAAATTCCTGCTGCTCATTTTCTGATAAAACCTTAAGTTTCTCAATGGCAGCTACAGCGAGATAGCAAGTATGGTCTTGACGAATTGAGTAGAAACTTTTTCACTCGCCTATTTGAACCTTACATTGGCTGGTTTGATATTTAGAATGAATTCAGAATTGGCGAAGAACACAAATGCCTTACATTGCATTGTATTTTAGTTCGTCTACTCACGCAAACTATATGAATTCCCTTACTTTTCCAATTGCCAACTTGACCCTTAATGTACCTTATACCAGAAAGGGTGTTCCACTAGCTACCGATGTAGTTGCGTAACAACGTAAAAAATATTAAATTTTTGTAATTTTTGGTTTGTGGTTAATCCCTAAGAATCCTTTGACAAGAGATCTTTAGAAATATTTTCTGGAAACTCCTGTTACCTGCTTCGGAACAAGAGAAATTTTTCACCTATTTTTGAATCTTGGCCCAGTGTACCCGTACTTATTAATACTTTAGTAATGACTCTTACAAAATATACTATTCAATATTTAATTTACTTCGCTCAAGTAATATACCTTATAATCAGTTCTAATGTTTCTTTTCCTAACGACGGCAAGGCTGGCTTGCCCATACATTGAAAATGAATCTATTGAATCATAATACCCACTGTAAGCGATGCTAGAACATACATTACTCATAACATTAATTAGTTATACAAAAATAATAACAATAGGCGCATTTTTCAAATTTAGTATGAAATAAAAAATTTTTCACAAACGATTTTTTTCATAATAATATTACGTACGATAGCATTTAGCTATGTGTGCGTGCACCTCCACTGGACTGGGCCTAAAAGGTAGGAAAATAGGAAAGAAAAGAGATACGAAAGGAAGAGCGAAGCAAGAGAAGAGTTGGTGGAGATTAGCTAGAGACGCAAGAGCAAAAGGACCATGCTTGCAAAACTGGAAGACACGCGCAGCTTCCCTTGAATACAAATAGTGCTAATAGAGTATGAGTTAACTACGAGTCACGCTTTTATTTATTCCCACACCGAGAAGCCAACGTAACAGCTGGTGCCAGAAGTACGATCCAGAAAAACTTTTTACGTTTTGTCTCGTGTAAGAAGTAAAAAAAATACTTTATTTCGCGAAACAAAAAAATTTGTATTTTATCCAGTGCCTCAACCGTCACAATAGAAGGAATCTATAGGAAGCGTTAGAAGAAAGGAAAAATTATCTGGGAAAAATAATCGTTAACACTGCAAGCAGACCAGACAAAGGAATAATTGTAAAACAAGCCAGTGGACCAATATACCAAGACGCTAGAGGCAGCAGCTGTTCACTAAACTCTAAGAAATACGAGAAAAAAAGGACTATCAACACATTCAACATTAAGGACAGGGGATTCCAGAAATGCAGATCAGCATAGCCTTATTAAATATTTTAGCAGGGACGACTCAGTTAGTACGAACTAAAGAATATCAAATATCTATTTCATTTTCACCTACCCACCCCCAGGAAAAATTAAAGGAAAAGGCACTTCCTTAGTCATTTCGGAGAAAAGACCCATTTTACTATATAAAATTTACAGATTAAATTTTCATCTTTTACATTCTATAAATCACTAATAGTAATAAAGTACCAGAAACGCATAGTCTTATAGAACTCTTTAAATAATAAACGCAATTAACAAAAAAAAAGAGAAAAAAAAAAAAAAAAAAAAAAACATAATGGAAAAATTTGATATAAATAGAGCACAGAGCGCAACATTGCAAGAGCGATAAAGCCACAGAAATTGGGAAGCAAACACACAAAATAACAAAATAAAAGAGAATAAAGTAATACCAATAACTCTGGAGCATAACCCCGAGTCGTTAGCTGAATGGAAGAAGGAGGACAAAAAACAGAAACTTTTTACGATAAAAATGCTAAGAAAATTAACGCCAAGTATAAAATGCGAGAAGCTATCTCATAGACAAAATGTAAGCGATAACGAAGCTGATGTGTCACCCCAGACAGAAACACACAGATCTTTTCCACTTGAAAAATTTACTACCCCCACCGAGCACGAAAGTAATACGCAGGAATTGCACCTTCTTTAATCAGCTTAACAATAAAGTGCAAACCGAACATAACATAAATCTTCACGATATAATAAGAGAAGTAGCTATACAGGCGGTTTAACAATATACAAATCATACATCTACACTTACACGATCAAGACATCTATAACAACAAACTTACAGAAAATCTAGACAGAAACAGAGAAGAAGTAATCGGGAGCAATAGAGTTATTCGTGACACAAATTACAACAATAATAATTATAGACAAAGTACTACGTCACCACTTAACTTTTCAGAAGAATTTGGGTCTAGTTGGGCTAATAAGAATTATCTAAACATTCATGATCAAAGTATATTACCCCCGCACTATACAGAAAATTTTCATTATAAACGTCCAATGCAAAACACATTGTCATCACTAAGTCACCTAGCAACAAACGTACCAATATTTGATGACGATCACGTTAAGTTACCTGTCTTTAAACAAATGGTAACAATGGTATCGTGAACGGTGGGCCCCTTACATGAAAAATTTTTAATAGGTTCACTAGCAAATGAATTGAAAGAAAAGGCAGACGAATTTATACCACAGACGATATACACCAGAATCGATAATATTGAGTAGCCACAAGCTAAAATTGTAGAGTGAAAAATTTAATTACAGTATGAAAATCACAAAAAGATAATTAAAAATTCTGGAGACAATAAACAATCAGACATAAAGGCACAAGTAAAAAAATTAAACGAAATTGTCGATGCATCTGACTGTAACACGGAAGAATTAAACCACATCCGAAATCTCATGGAATACAATCCTTTCGTATTTGGTCTCAACGGCGAGCCAATTAAGGCTACAAATTTACTTAAGCATAGAATTACAAACTCAACAGAGTAGTTAATTGTTGCAAAAAAAAGTACGGAATGCAACAAAACTAAGGGAACAGTTGCAAATAGAAATAGAGAAACTATTATAGTAACAAATCATCGAACCCTCGATATCCCTTTGTAATTTAAATATGTGCATTGTCTCGAAAAACGTTAGACCAAACAAAGAAAAATGCTGGAGGGTCATAACAAACTTTCGGCTATTAAACGAGATAACAGTTGGTCATATGCTGTCCGTTACCATTCCAGAATGGAATTTTGGAAAATTTGGCAGCTGCAAAATGTAAAACTGTGCTAGATTTTAAGAGCGGGTTTTTTACAAGTGGAAATTAATGAGGAGGATGCTCACAGCGTTCTCAGGGCCGAACGAACACTACCATCATAAGCAAATGCTGATGGGATGACTCTTCAAGCACATTCATGCAAGTGATAACACTGGCATTAGCGGGCCTAGAATGACGTGAGATAGGGGTATACATGGACGAGATCATGGTTTTCGCTGAAAATTTGGAGCAACACCGGATAAGGTTCAAAATGTTCTTAAAATGGCTAGCCAACGCAAACCTCACAATAGAACTGAGAAAATGCCAATTTTTTAGAAAGGAAGCAGAAGTACTTAGACATATTATAGGCAATGGCCAAATGAAAACGAATCAAGAAAAAATAGAAGCAGTAAGAAATGTTCCTGAACCGACAAATGCAAAAAAAATTAAAGCAATTCTTTGGATAAGCAGGGTACTATCAACATTTCATTTAGCATTACGCAAAATTAGCACAACTACTCTTTAAATTAACAAGAAAAACAGTTAAATTTACATGGGAAGAGCCACAAGAAAAATTCTTAACGACATTAAAAGATGCTCTACGTAGTGAGTCAGTACTTACAGCTCTAGATATAAATAAACCCTTTATTGTAATAACCAACGCATCGGATTACGGCACAATACGTAGCCAAGGAGACATAGAAAAAGATAGTTCTTGCAAACATGCATTAAGGTGCTTAAAAGGTAGCGAGATTCGCTATCCTACATAATATAAAGAGCTACTGGAGATAGTGTTTGTAAAAGAACAGTCCGATCATATCTGTTTGGATGCAAATTTACTGTAGTTACGGATCTTAAGCCTCTAAAACATTATTATACATCGAAAAAGCCCAATATTCGGTTCAACAAGTAAAAGGCAGAGCTACGAGGCTATGAATTTGATATAATACATCAGCCAAGAGTTTTAAATAAGACGCCAGACGCCCTTTCCGACAATCCAATATTTAAGGAAGACGAAACGAACTTTGGACGACAGCGCCCGGAGCTGTATCAGTTGGCAGACAAACAAGAGAATGAAGGACTGATCAATAGCAACGGACTACCAGCCTGTTTATTTAAAAAGCGTGCAACTCTTAGACACAGGATTCCAGGTAAGCCAAAGAAAGTAAACATTCATTGCTCAGATTTGGAAAACTCAGATGATAAAGTACAGAAGAAAAAACGATGCAGCAACAAAATTAACAAACAAAAAATAAATAAGAGTATAGATGGACAATCCAACGGTGCAGCTGACTCTGAATCTGAAGAAAGTTCGATACCGCGAAAGAAGGCTACTCAATTGAAAACTATAACAAGAAAAAGAGGCTGACCACAAAAAAAACACTATTAATAAGCACCTGACGATAATACCCAAATCAGACGAAAATGCAGGAGAAGATTATATAATATCACAAAGATCAGCAGATGAGAAATTAGCGTACATGTGCAAAGAGAAAAACATGGAAAAAGAGGTGAAAAGAACTAGCACACCATTTGTTAACGAGTGTAAAGTAAAGAAAATACAACTCAAAACCCGTAAACGTCAGTTCGATACGCTAATTTTAACTCAAACAAAATTATTATTGTGCATTGCGATACACTGGCGGCAACGCAAAGGAAATACGAGCCAGGAAAACATTGGGGGTTCAAACAAGCCGGAACAAGCTTAGCAAATGAAACGACGAGTAAGGAAATAATAAAAATAAATTCAAATGCACTGGGGACACTAACTACCACAGGCAAGCTTAGCAGTAAAAGCAGCCGAAAAGAGAGAGAGAATCATCGATCTTATAAATACTCCAGAAATGATGAATACGGGTACAGGTATATCAAGCAAACCTAAGAATAATAAGACGGAGATCGACCAAGAGGCTCACGTGCAGGATGCGATCCACAAAAGTAATAAGCAGCAACACGATGTACCAAGTAAGGTCAAATCGAGCCGACCGACGCCGAAGATAAAAGCACAGGTCAAACCCATAGGTACGAAAGTACACAATGGGGAGATCAGCCCCGCGATGGTGATACAAGACGTGTGAGGAACGAGAAAGATTGTAGTATGGATTAGAAAAAGGAAAAGAGAAGACAAACAGTAAAAATCACAAAAAGAGAAACATAAATCAAGAGAGACGATGCACGAAGATAGGGATACACCATCACCCGATCCCCCACCACCATCCGATCTGGGTAGCACGTAAGGATCGTCGTTAGCAAACGAGGGAGAAAGTAGGGGCTTCGACAGAGCTCTAATAAAAGTAAGCGAGAGCGACTCGAAAGAGGAGAATAATCTTAAAGATTTAAGCACGCTAGATCAATGTAAAGTATGCAGGACCCGACTACCACGTGATAAGCCACCGTGGGTTTCGAGCGATAGCACAGACACTCCTCTGTTCCAAAAAGTAAAAAAAGTCGAAGATGACCCTTTCAGATATTTGGATAATTTAGTCTTCTGTACAGTATTAGAAAACGTCCCAGGTACAGAAATAATTGATGTACTTAACTAACGAGGTTATATTGACTCAATAGTCATGAATAGCGAAGAGAGAGCAGTTGGGAATGCTATGCTTTCCAAAAAAAGGAAAATATCAGTAATACTTACGCATGGATGTGAAAAAACACTTTAAGAATAATTTACTAAGGTTTGACATTAAAATTTGCTTAAAATCTCTCAGAGGGCTGACAACGAGTAACAGGATAAAAAATATACGAATAGTAAGGGATCTCGCAATTTGAAATATGGATCAATGGACATACCTAAGAGAACGATTACAAGAAATTTTTGAAGATACAATAATTATATGTACGCTGTATACAAATACGCTAGCTGTACCACCAGCACACCAACGGTTAAAAGTTATCAAGGAATATCATGAAATCTATCATAGAATCTCGAAAAATTTTTACTGAAGAAACATGAAGCCAGAGGTCAGATAGTTCGTTCTCGAATGTGACTCATGTTAAACAATAAAACTCGTATGAGTTAAAACTAAACAGGCAATGATCATTACCAATACACCGAGCAGGCTATTTGAAAAGATATCTACAGATTTTTACGGACCTATAAATAAGCCATCAGATTATGGAAACATGCATATTTTTTAATCCAAGACTGGCTGACGAAATAGATCGTATTAGCACCGGTACAAGGCGCAACGGCTCAAGAGTCGGTGAGGGCATTGATGGATAAATTCATTGATTATTTTGGCACCCTGGAAAAATTACTGTCAGACAGGGGAACGCACTTCATAAATAAATTGATGGAAGAGTTGGCAAGATTATTTAAAATCAATGAAATTGGCAGTACAGTATTTCACTCACAGAGTAATGGGCGATCAAAAGAATGCTTAATATTTTTCGTGGATATTTGAAGGTACATGTCGACAAAAATCGTAAATGAGACCAATTAATACCATTACACATGCTGGCATATATTACGTCCAAACATGAGAGTATAGCATACAAAATCTTGTGAGTTATTTTCTGGGCAGAGAGCGTGTATTCTCTCAAGCTTCAAATAAATAGAAACAGACCAGACATATAGTATATACTTCGAGCAGATTATAGACACTCTAATACAAATGAGAACAATAACAGCATTGAAACGAGTGCAAAGCAAGTATAAGTCAAAATATTACTACAGTAAAAAACTGAATATCAAATTTCTCATGGAAGCAGAAATGGTCTACGTACTGGAAGCCATCAAAAGGGACATATGATTGTCAATTTCAAGGGCCATATGAAATAACAGGTACAAATTATAATGTTCATGACGTTAAGTTACAGAGAAATGACGAAATAAGAGTAGTAAACATAGATAAAATTAAAAAAGCATGAGTTTTAAAAGTTCAAAACGGAGGCAGGGAGAAAATTTAAGTTAGAGATATAAAGTGCAAGAGGAAGAGAGAGAAAAGAAAAAATACCGAGCAAACCCGACAGTGAGAGTGACTCGCACAGCTGCTAAAGTCCAGGCATATTCTCGATACGGGATATAAGTGATAAAAAAAAGGATAAAAAAAGCTTGAAGGACGGAACTAATATAATGCATACTTATGCAGTTACCTACAGGCAAAAGTGCAGTTTAAATTAGCGTATTACTGCATGTCGAATAATAGGCAGAAACACGAGACAGAATGTTAGGGTAAATCAAGGTTTGTCTAATTTTCTGCGGCCCCCGGATACGCCACGAGTAAACAATAAAGATGTATATGCAGTAATGAAAATTAAAAATTAAATATATACGCAACATACGAACGTTCAGGCAATTGAAACGCTTTTTTTACAAAAACAAAAGTGATAAATTACATAACGAATCTATGTATTGTGACGTGGTAAACCGACATCACGGTAGGAAGGTATGTCGTAGTAGCAGACAAGAGGAGAGGCGGCACTATGCACACTAACAATACCCCACCCACGGCCCTTGTACCGACCTATCCCTTCACTTATCTTTACTGTAGGCAGCACTGCCAGCCCATGACTGTGTGCAGTGGCGGGTGTGTGTGCGCACCGACGCATACACAGGCAGGTAGCTACAGTATCAGGGAGCACGAATCGGCAGGGCGACAAAAAAGGCACTCTCCGTCTTGTCTGCTTCCCGCCAGGACGTATAATCCAAGGGCTTCGCAGCGTTATATAGTTCTACGGGTGTGTGTGCGAGATACGACTGTGTGCTGTACCGAGCGGCCACCAGAGACGCACAACAACGGCTACCTGTTGGCTACCCAGACTGACACTACGACCTTCACACACACGCTGTCAAGGACTGCTGGGTTCGAGTGCCAACCCATGCTCGTCGGACCTCCCGGTGCCCGAGGATAGTGCTACAGAGAGACCACTGCTGTAACAAAAGAACGGTAGGCCTATTTCCTATTTATCCCGTCCCTACCGTAGACAAGCATTGTGCCGAGCAGCAACTGCCGAACCTGCACCTGCAGGACTAAGGATGAACAGAGTCAGGCCAAGTCGGATAGTCGGGCAGAGTAAGCATTGTATAGAAACACTAATAAGTTTTGAGTTATTATTAAATGCAAATAAATGCTTAAATGTTAACCTCGCTCATGTATGTACACTGATTGCCAGCTACCTCTCCTATCCGCTTAGCCTTATAGTGAGTCATAATGAAGAATAATTTTATATGTGCCGTGTCTTGCTGCTGACTGCAAGGTGAGCAAGGCACGAGACATCACAATATATATATATAAA
>NW_019379510.1:1744215-1783270 GCF_000648655.2 Copidosoma floridanum | reverse complement strand
TTTTTTTCATTTAATTTTTGTATGTATATTATTTAAAAATGTTTTGTCTTCTTACTTATTTATTTGCAATTTTATAGCCAATTAATACAATTTTAGTTTTATTTTAAAATATCAGATACTTTTAAAGAAGTGGATTAGAAATAACATATTGAAATTGAATGTAAAATATTTTTATTGCTATAATATAAAAATAAAACAATTGTGCATATGTTGATATATTTATGTATATATGATGATATTACAAATAATTAACTAAATATAAAAGTTAATCACATTCTACAAAAGTAACTATTGGTTTATGGTAACTAAAATAAGATACGTATGTTTCTGACTGTATTTTATTCAGATATCGAGAAAAAACGGCATCTATCGTGGTCCCATATCTTGTTGCATGTTTTTCAGGATCATTGTTCATAGTTTGGTTTAATTTTTGGAAGAGGAAATTGTTTAATGGCGCAGAATTTTTATTAGCAAAGTTTATATTAAAATCACTAGCTAAAATTAGAAGAAATTTATCAAAATCTTTGCCAAGCAATTGTGCACCTCCTTCAGTATACTCCAGTAGTATTCTGTGAATTATATCAACTATGTCTTCTATTTTTAGATTACGTGAATTTTATAATGCTACTATTACTATTTTTTGGCCATTTTTCATTGTAGATATGGCTGAACAAATGTCTCCAGTATCTGTTGTTTGAACATTTAAATCATGGGTATTTCGTACAGTCATATCAATATTTGGACCAACGACAATATTTGTATTCACTCTATCATCAATATTATGATGTATTGCAACTCCCACTGACCGTGAATTGTCACGTTTAAAATAGACGATATAGTTAAACTGTGGTATGTCGATTTGTTGATTATTGTCCATTCATGTTTAAGTCAACATTGAAAGATTACATTTTCTAGTGACTGAATTATTCAAATCAAGTAAGTGTTTCCTTAGACTTTGAATATTAAAACATAATATAGACGTATTTCTTTTACCAGAAATAAAATTGGTAATCCTTTGAGCTTTAGTCTCTAGAGTATTCAAAGAGAGCCTTTGAAATTCTTGTACTAAACTTACAGTCGAAGCAGCTTGTCGACGGTTATGATAAAATTTAAACTTAGTCGGATCGTTATCAGTGGTTACGCAAGGGGGTAAAATGGTTTAAGTTCGCGACCGGTCTTGGATCCACCAGTACCATCTGGAGTACGTGTGATTGCCCTAGACTTTACGTGAGGAGTAATTCGTCTATTTGATTTCGTAACATGATATTTACCGATACCGAATTTCGAACTCTAACAAAAACACGTCTCCGTTTGAAACCGAGAGGAAAAAAAAAAAGAGCTTGTCACTTTAGTATTCAAATTTGACTTACTTTTATTTTCGGTACAAACTTACAGCGGAGTGAACTAGCGTGAGGTGTCTGAGATCGAAGATTTGAAACCGCACTCGTTGAGGACCGTGAGATAGCAGAGGCGGACTCTAGCTACCTAGTCAACCGCTCGAGGGTGAAATTAAAACTGTGTCTATGCCTCGCTTCGCAGTAGACTGGATTGTAGCAGAGGCGGACTCTCACTACTCAGTCTACTTTGAAGGGCTATCGTCGAGTCGAGTCGAGTGCTTTTCTCGGGGCCTCTGGGCCTTTTTATAAGGAGTAGTAGACCTCGACCACGCGCTGGCTGGAAAACGACGCAGGAAAAAATTTTCTTAGACCATTAATAAAAACAAGTGATCACTGGGTGCTTGGGTACCTAAGTAAGAAGTTATACTTCTATAACAAACAGTATGACCTGCTAAGAATAACGATTACGTGTTGCTTTTTTTATGAAGGCGTCCGTAAATTCACGTGCATGTGAATCTCAGTGTGAAGATAAAACTCATGACACAAACGCTCGGGCACAAGTGTCACGAGATCTTAAAATGTTAAACCGTTGTCAAGACCTCAGTATTCGTGAGCTTTTTTCACCGTACTAGTGGCTGTTGGCCGCCAAAAGTATGAATCAGCAAATCTGGAGGGTTTTTTTTTTGTTTTAGGGGAAGTGAAATACAAGAGGGGTTAGTAAATAATATTTAGATATTTTTAACTTAGTTTTCATCCGGACGCGGGCATATTTTTAGCCCAGACTCGAAAAAAGTCATAGTTCTCCTCCGCACTGGAAAAAAAGTACAAAGTCTTTGTCCAGGACAAAAAAGGGCACAGTTTTTCATCTGGGCTAGAAAAAAAGCATAGTTTTCATCTGGATTAGAAAAAAGAGCATAGTTTTTGACGAGGTTTGAGAAAAGGGCATAGTCTTCGCCCGGACTTGAAAAAAAGAGCACAGTCTTCGTCTGGTACCATAAACGAACATAGTTTTCATCCAGACTAGAAAAAGGGCATAGTCTTCGCTCAGGACGTTGAAAGGGCATAGCTTTCGTTCAGGACTAATCAGGGTATAGTCTTCATTTGGAGCGTCGATATGTTTAAAAATTAATTTTGCAAGATGTTTATTTTTAAAGTTTTTTTAGTTGATATTATTATATTAATGTGTTCAGAGGTGAATATTTTATTGTTCAGATGTAATGTTGTGAAAAAATAAGCATGTAATAGACCACGTTCCTTAAAACTCTATGATATACACGTAAGCTAATACTTCACCAAAAATTTGTTTCTAAGTTTTATCATTTTAAATTGTGAGTAATTAAGTACAAAATAACTTTGTAGTTACATTTGGAATAATAATTGCTAGAGTATTAATTAAAAACTGATGAGTTATTGAACTGTATTAGTCTTAACTCTTTTCATTTACGATTACGTGTGACAGTAATTAATAAATCTGATCTACAACATTATCTAATCATAGCTACCGCATCTTGATAGTGTTGCTGCATGTACTAGGACTTTCGATGTACGTATACAGGTGGTAAGATATAAAGACTACTAAGTTTTTTTTTCTTAAATTTCATCGTTAAAAAAATATTGGAATTTAGCATAGAATAGTTTGACAGTTATGTTTGAAATATCATGTGCTGTAATATTTTTTGAAATCTATGAAACTAACGACTTTTATAGGATTATTGCAGGTGAAATTGCTTCAATCATTAAAATTGACTCTTTCGATCGCCCTCGTTTTCTCCACGCTGCCGGAGGCTCCTCCTCCGATATCGATGTCTCCTCTCTTCCTTTCATAAAAATAAAAAAATATTCGTCAAGTTTTATATCTTTAGTCACACTTCCCTAATTTTTCGTTGAATTGTTACCATACATGCATATGTATACATAACGTTCGTTTAATGTAACGTCCAAACTTTTATTGAACTTTCATTTATCTGGGTAGAGCAAACAATACCCTGTTGGCATATATCCTACCATGATAGATCGCTTTCTATTAGCTTAAAATTTGGTGTTAGTGTTTCTCTGAACTCTTATGAAAGAGATACAAGCGAATTTTTTCATGTGATTTATGTCAACCTTTATGTTTGGAGTAAGCTTATTTAAGGGAATGTCCATATTATTCGACTGGTGTGGGGTACGGTTATAAGCAAAAACTTCTACGTTTAGTGCTTAGTTGCACATGTTTTCCAGGCTCCCCAACATTATCAACACCTTGCGTCTCGACCCCTCAGTAAACTCAGTGTCCTGATCTGGCCTATGATAAACGACTTTAATTTTATATCCTAACAGAGTTTCAAAGCACTTGATAAAATTAATCAAGCATTCACCTGTATCGCTTTTATTTTTTCCGGGTAAGCTATCGCAAATCTTACATAATCATTTGTAAATACGAAGGTAAATTTGTATCTCGTCAGAAAAGACAGCAGACTAATAACTCCTATTATATCAAAATTAATGGTTTGAAGCGGCCTAGTTGCACGTTTGAGTATTAAAGAGAGAGGCAGTTTTTTAAACTTTGGCCGCAAACATATGTCACACATTTTTATTGTACCTTAGAAAACAGCCTCCTTCAAACTTTTAATTTCCGGACACTTTTTTCAGCAGTTCTCAAACACTCTACCAAAGCGTATTCTAACCTAACGTGCCATAGCATAGCTCCATTATTTCTTTTAAATTTTTCATATTTTTGCGTAAGTAGACTTTCCATTTTATTCACATGTTCAACTAGAGTATATCCAAAATCGTAAAAATTTCTGTCCTGTAGTAAAAATACAGTTTCTAAAGAGATATCAACTGCCTTTCCCTCGTCAACAGACTTTATCGCATCAAACGATCTTTAATTTAATCAGGGTTACTTACAAGTAGATTTCACGTCCTCAATGTTTTCCCTGAACAAGTTTTCTGGCAATTTTACACTGTCCCCTCTAATTCTCAAAAATTTGGTAATACAGAGTGTAGTCAACAAAATAACAACCAAACACAATTCAAGTCCTGTCAACATAGCTCGGTGCATGCACTTGTACTTGAACAAATAAGGATATCATCCACATGACGTTCATACAGTGGAACATCAAAACATAACTTCTTTAATCATGACATTTCAAGTACACGCATAACAAGATCTCACAGTACCGGACTATAAGGACTTCCCATCGATGAGCCAAAAACTTGTTTATAATATTTATTCTTAAACTGGAAAAAAGTCGAACTTGAAATTGAAGAAACACCTGTTCAAAATTCAAGTAAAGAATAATTGATTTTACGATTTAAAATTTTTCCAAAAATGTTTTACTGCGTTTATGCTTAAGGTTTCACTAGTATGAGTGAGTAAGCTAACTATATCTAGACTAATTAGGGTGTAACCAGATGAAATAATAACGTTTTTAAATTTATTTTTTAATTTATTACTATTTTTTATGTGTGACTTTGCCAGCAAAATATTATTGATCAAAAAATCAGAAAGAAATTCAGAAAAACTATGATTCAATGTCGAGACAATGATACGGATAGGAAAGTCTTTTTTGTGTATTTTTATCAGTCCGTAGAACTGTAATAAGTCTTTTTTTAATAAACACCTTAATCAAACTTATTGACTTCATTTGATGCTTTAAGTGCTACGGACTGATAAAAACCCATTTGCACAGTTATATTAGATATTATTATAAAAAGCTTCTAAGGATCTTGTGTGCAATTTTAATAATAAATTGAATTTGATTCCTTCTCTTGGAAAGAATGTAACTGAGCCACGCGATAAAAAAATGTTGCTTATAACATGCCATGTGCAAATTGCAACTGCTGTTATGTTGATCAAACATCGACAGCTCCAAAATTAATAAAGGCAGAACACAAAAGAGACATGAGAAAAAAAAAGGATAGATCTGTACTATTGCCATACAGCATTAAATTTGGACGTAATTTCAATGTTGACAACTTAAAAATTTGAGACATAAAACAAAATCACACAAAACGATTTTTTTCCGAAATGTTAAATACACATTACTACAGTAATAATATTAATAGACAACAAGATACAGAGAAATCAATAAATTGTTAAAAGTCTCTCGATAAGTCAATTGAAAAAGAGGATTAACTTGATGTATATGATTTGCGGTCCCTTTTTCATTTATAGTATTAGAAACACATGTACTGTTTATGTGCTTCTCACAAGAAACTGCTTGCGATTTTCATTTGATTATGTTACGTGTGTGCATTATCTCATTTGTGTATGTGCTGAGTATGAAAGCCGCTAAACTTGAAACTCTAACTACATTACGATTTTACATCCCTTTCATAAGAGTCAGAGGTATATTTTACACTCAATTTAAGTTACGTTCATTATAATTTATTAAAATTTGTATTGTAAAGAATTTTTATTATTCAACGATTTTTGTACTTGACGAGGGCTGGGATGTTGTCCAATCGGCAAAAACGTTATTTTGTTTTTAAAATAAATACAAAAATGGTAGTATTACCATTGGACGTTACTTTCAAAGATAGGGAGAGCTGAACTTTCTCCATAGACAGGGCGAAATCCGCAATCGACCAGAAAAATTAATTCACCCACAATTTTTTTGCACCATCTTCTTTAAAATATGCTAGTGTATGGGGAAGTAGATTTTGCCAGGCGAAAATGCGGTCAGAAATTGCTTAAAGAAATTTTTTTGAAACAAATTACAAAAATTAATTTTTTCGAGAAACAAAAAAATGCTCCTCATTTTTTGACCCATCCCAAATAAATAATCAATTGAAATTTATATACCTAAACCCCACAGTTTCCTAGTAAAAAATTTCCAAAGTTTTGCAAAATCAGTTTTACCCGATTTTTAGAGCTCAACGAAAGTGCTAAATGAACATATTTTCCTATGTTATATCACACGAACGTAAACTATCAACCTTTCTTTACAATCTCCAAAAAAAAATGTCAAAAAATTAAGTGGCAAGATTAATTTTTGCAATAAACATTCAGCGCACGCTTCTATCTAAGTGTATATCTATATATATTTACTACACGATGAGCCACGAAACTTCTACTCAAATTTTTACAGCCAAATTTTTTTTCTGTATTATTTTTCTTTCTATTTTTTACTTAAGCAATTTCTTGATCTTTAATCCTATAACATCACGCATACTTAAATTTCAAACCATCAGGTAAACCTCAATTCCTTGTCAACATAACTATTGCTGTTCTTTTTAAATGCCATTGATGGATTTCTACCAAAACTTATCCAGCATTATAAAAGCTTTATCCTAAACTTTCTAATCCATTCATTTTAATTTTATTTATGATGCCAATTAAGAAAAAGTATTCGAATTTAATCAAATCTAAAGGTAAACAAAAGGTTTTATGACTGGTCATTTTTGTCGTAAGTAATACAGATCTGATAAAAGATCAAGCTTTTGATACTATTTTTTTATTTAAAGAAATAAGATAATAAATTAATGTTTTCTACACGAAGATTTTTCTTGAACCTCTAGAACAATGAATAAAAAAACTTTTTGTGTTTGCTTACATATCATTTTAAAATATATTTTTGATAATCATTTAACTAAAGGTACATCAAACTAAGTATGTGTTATATACTTCAACTTCTTAAACATTGCGGTTTTTGTGAAAATTAATTTTTTTTTTAAACATTAGGTTGAACTATCAGCATTATTGACCTCACATTCAAAAATGTAATTTATTTGTTGAAGAGCAAGTTTTTCTATTATAAACAAAACATTTTGTAAGATGACTTTAATATTTTATTCATAAGTCATCACCTCAAATGTTGTATGAAATGAAAAACCATGCAAAAAATTGTCGTATTTTTGAAGGCAGAATAATTGTTTTAGCTTCTTTAAATGTTTAAATATTATTTTCAAGTATTTTTTCCACATTAGAGTAGGCTTCTTGTTGGAAATTAAATTTCGTAAGTGTGTACATGATTATATCATAAGATTCGTTGTTAATGCGATATATTGTACTGTACTTAAAGAAGATATCCATTTCTTACGTTTATAATTTCAAAGAAATATTTAAAAAAAGTCTTCTCAATTCTTGATGGACTCGCTTTACAGAGTGTTCTGTGAATGACGTATGGATGAGATAACCTAAGTAATATTGTTTTTACTCAGTTGACTTGGTAATCTTTTGGTCATCAATTAACTCCCGTCATAAATTGTAATTTTGTGTGATGTGCCATATTTAATGGAATCGTTAAAAAGTGTATAAATAACAGTATGAGTCGTTGTCATTTTATTTGAATAGATAACTACATATTTAAAAAATATATCCTAAGGCAATAATAAATATTGTCCTTTATCCATAGACCAAGATAGTAGCACATAGAAGTCAATTATCAATACTTCTTGTGGTTTGTTTACAAAAATAGCTTAAGCCTTTTCTTTAAGTTTTATTGTCATGTAGTTCGTCTTTCGACAATGTTAAAAATTTTTATCAGTTACTAAGATATATAAAGCTTCAACTTTGGTATCAAGAGATGTTCATGAAATATTTTAATAATTTTTTTGGTCCTATATGTCCATTTATTTAGTGAGTTGCAATAATCAAGTATTCATGAATCATCAACGTGATTTTTTGAAAAGTTTATCTTACATAACGAACCATTATGAGTCAATGTGTACAAGGCTTTGTATTTTACGTGATTTTTCAATTTCTTCTCGTAATTTTTAAGATTCTTAAAATCACTCATTAATTATTTGCTATGTTTATCAGAATGTTATAAAGAGTGTAAATTATATAAATGAGTTAATACAAAGACTTCAATAATCAGTCATGGTATTTCTATTACCAGGCATATATCTAGGGTAAAAGTTGTAGTCTGGAAATGCTATCATTTATCTATATAGTCTAGAGCTTTTAAATTTACATATTTTTGAAAAAGAAAGTGCCTGATGATCTGTATAGAAAAAAAAAAATTTTTTTACTGCTCCTCTTAAGGTGGTTCCTATGGTTAAGAAAATGATTCATGATTGTTATGAAAATCACATGACAGATTCTTCATAATGCTCCGAGTAAGACTGAGTTTTTTCAAATTTTTTGACTGTCCAGTTTTGTAATTATAATAGTTCAAAGTTAGAGATGATAACATAGGCTCTTATGTAAATACCGTAAAATTTAATCTTTATCACTAAATAACTTTTAAACGTGATTCATCATTTATACGAGACTTGGCACGTATGTAGCTAAAGTTACAACAAATACAGAGGAAAAAAAAGTAATATTCACCGAATGGTTTTTGTGTAAAACAACTTTGATCAACACAAAGTTATGTTCTGTATTCACATTTGGTAAATGTGGCAATTTCTCAACTCCGAAAAGCAGCGAGCATGCGTCACTTAACTAACCCAGCTTAGAGGTTAACCTAGCAATTGCTTTTGCTGGCTAAGTGCGACGTTGTCACGTTTCCGTTGCGTGTTCTCTGTCTCACTTGTACGAATCACTTTTTCTCTCTCTAGCCATAGGAACCACCTTAAGTATAATTTTATCCTATCTATAGAATAAACGACAAATATCATCTGTTTTTCAGTAGTGCAATTATTGAGTTTAATTTTTCAGAGTTCTGCTAATACAAGTTATTATTTCTTCGTCAGTTTCACCGTTTAGTTGTGGTAGAACTGTTGCTAGGGCAAAATCACTTACGTCAGTGGTTAATACATAAGTCAAGTGTATGCGAGAAAATTTTAATATAATTATTTCNTTAATATATTAATATTAAGATAATAGTATGTACAAATTTCCTTAAATATGCAGAACATAAAGATAGAGATACGACTTTCACGAACTTCGTGGATCACCCACAGTAGTGTCTGAAAAACTCTTGACAACATACGTCACGAATACTATTAAGAAAGACTAAATTAATACATAAGTCAAGTGTATGCGAGAAAATTTTAATATAATTATTTCATAGGAAATTTCTTTAACTTAATCAAAGTATTTCTGATTTACAACATTTTTTATAAAAAGTATATTTTTCATGGTAACGTGTTCTTCCATTTTTTTTTTTTTTTTTTGTGTTGGGCGTGGCCTTACGAGTAGGACACCTGGACACAGGTTAGTGGTAGAGGATAGAGACAGAGGAAAAGTGGGTGCACGTGAGTGCTGAGATAGAGTACAGCAGAGGTGAGCGAGAGATCGCGGATGCGTGCTCGGGAGTGCCGATTATCTAGTACTCGCACATTTTGTTGAGAGCATGTGAATAGGCTAGGATAAAGGGATGAGAATAGACAAAAAGAGAGAGAAAAGCAGAGAAAAAATTAGCTTCGATATCCTGCGTAGGAGGAAAAAAGTAGAGGGACAGTAAGAACGTGCCAAGTAGGGCAGGGTACAGAAAGGTATCTGAAAGCCGGACGTGTAGAGAGAACAGGGTAGAGAAGCGGACTAAGATGAGGGTCACACTAGGTAGAGTGGCATCAGGAGGAGAGGGAGAAGCTACGGAATGGAGACCAAGTATGTGGCTAAGCGTAAGGCGAGAGTTAAATAGATAAAAAGAGACAGCACAAAGCAGCATAGGACTAGGTTGGCAAGGAATGTAATTGCGAGTATAAGAGAACATGTGTGTGCAAACAACGGAGGCCAGGCGTGCGACAGGGCCGAGGCCCTTCCTGGTTATAGGACCCAAGACGCAAGTTCGCGGTACGCGAGTCAAGGCGGAACCACTATAGCATCACGATGGCTGGTTCCTGACGAACAAAAATTGAAACTATTTGTTTGTAGACCAAATTTACGATTTTCACCTTTTACTATGAAATTCAGATGTAACATTATATCATTATAGAATAGATAAGTAGTTTTAATAGGATGATAATCTTCTGATTTTTGAAGTAGCCAAAAAATGGTCCATAATGAATATGATTGATAGTGGGTTTAAAAATAATGTTTTTATTATAAAATAATATCATCACGATCAACATATCTAAAATAGTCACGTGTGTCAATCTGAAAAACCTGTTTAAAAATGCTTAACATGTGCCAAAAACGGTTTTTTGTGGTTTCAGAAAAAACTTTGCCTTGTATAAAGAAAAAACAAACGAATAGAAAATGTGCAGTAAGAAACAAAAAAAAAGGTGACGTAGTAAAATATAATTGGTACAGTAGTTTTTTTGCAAATGGCAAATAACTTATTTTACTTTCCAAGCGTATAACAGCACAGACGTTTTACATGTCGAGAAAAAAAACCAACTATGCGTTTTACCTGCCTCAGGAGATCTCAACGACTACTTGCGTGGCGATGCATCTCTTGCGTGGCAATAGGAGGAACATGCTTACCAGACCCTCTTGATTTTACTTCCCCCCCCCCCCAGCACCGCAAAAGATGGTTTACATTAAAAATGTTAGGTAATTTCTGAAACCTGCAGGATGTTAGAGATATTCCATTAAAAACTTTGCAAAAAAGGCTAAATCTTTGAGTAAATTACTCCAGGGTGATGAAAACTTTCATCAGATAAAGGATAAGTAATGAGCCTTTTAAGAATTAAAGGAAGCATTTTATACGGCACCACTCTTACCACTCGTATTCTGTCGCAAGAAAAAATTAAAAACGACTTACCCAACGCGTGTACAGAGGATCCAAGCTTGGATGCTCGAGTGCAGAAATGGCGATTTTGATTATCCGAATACAATTACAAATAATTTCTAGCGCAGGTGGATTAAATTTTCCTGCAGAAGCATTATTACGTAATCCAGTAGAAACAAAACAGGTAAATATGTTAACCAGACGATGAAAAGCCTTACAAAATTTAAAAAACCAATCTTAAAAGAAAACGGAGGTATTAAAGATGCTGAACCCAAGTCAGTTAAAAAATCATACGCTACTAAGCAGCAAAATCACTTTAAAAGAGCCTTGGCTAAAATTGCACTAGGATTAGCAGATGGCACGAAACGAAAAAATTTATTAAAAAATTAAGAAAAAAGGAGGCCAACCAAGGAAAATGAAGAATAGTAACAAAAATGAAGAAGAAATCACTGATCAACAAAAGCTAAAGCAAGGGAAGATCAAGAAAAAATTAAACAATGACACAGGCCATGAATGGTCTGCTTATAATATCGATGAAGAAAGAGAAGCTGAAGATCTTAACTTTGACAATAATAATCCATTATCTGGAAAAGATTCTACTACCACTTGTGACAAAGTAAGCAGCACTGTACAGAGTGTTTAGGATACAAATGAAATAAAAGATATATTGAAACATAGATAAGATAGTAAAAAATACATCGTTGACATTACAGGCATTATGCTTGATGAGGTTTACTAAGGCTAATAAAATACCAGCTTACCAACTATTAAAAACAGGAAGCATTATAATTGAGAAATTAACAAACAAAAATACTAATTACTCCTCTGTATTATAGATAAAAAGCAAGTATTGCAAATTATAATAAAGAAACNAATTTCTCGACTACTTTTTAATTTGTAAGTTTTTTAAAGAGTAAATTTCGACCTTAAATAAGATTTTTAAGGTAGCTCAGGACCCTTAGTTGCTCTAAACTTTGTTATTAACAAATATTATCACATTTTACAGTAATTATTTCTATCAAACATAAGCATGCAAACGTTTGTAAAAGAATTCAAAAATTAATATTTTAAATCAGTAAAAATAGTAAAAGTCTCGGGGGATACAGCCCGTATGAAAAAAACTAATTTCTGCGAAAAAAAAAAAAATATAGAATCCAATACGTAACCTATTTTTGCTGTTACGTTATACAAAGTAGGAAAAAAGAAAATAATTTCGTCACCATTCATGACCTTTTACGATGTACTTAAACTTGTATACTAGTGCACCAAATTTAAGGTGCAACAAGTTGAAAATAATTAAAATCAAATAATAACAGTGAAGTGAAAAAAAGATAAAAATAATAACAACAATAATTGTGGACATAAATAAACAGCAATTAATGCGAATTGGCAAACGCAAGCTGGTAGTATTTATAAAGTTCTCTTTTAAAACAGGGACACTGGTGTGAGCCACTTATAGCAACTGGTCAGCCATTCTGCGTATTAGCACTGTCAACGAAGAAAGAATCATGCCAAATTTTAAGGGCAGTAGATGGGATAAGTTGATCAAGATGGGGTGCCTTTTGAGTACCAGGTCCATCATGAGGTCTAAGTTTAAATCTGCACAATACATACTGTGGCTAACACTGCGCAAGATTGAAGCAAGATTGAAGCAATTGAAATAAGTAGGAGTACACTCAAAAGTATGTTTAATATATTAATATTAAGATAATAGTATGTACAAATTTCCTTAAATATGCAGAACATAAAGATAGAGATACGACTTTCACGAACTTCGTGGATCACCCACAGTAGTGTCTGAAAAACTCTTGACAACATACGTCACGAATACTATTAAGAAAGACTAAAGAATAATATTTAAAGATGTATTAAGCTATACCTAGAATGCGTTAACAAATACGCCTGGTATTGTATTTGAGAAGGTTGCACTCGATATCGTCAGATGCCTACATCAAACTAAAAAAAGAAATTAATTGATTTAAACAATGCAAGACCACTTGTAGAAATTTTTCACTGCAGTACTATCGAAGGACGCAACATTCTCCACGATTGCCAACGATTCCATAGGACGTTTTATTTACATTTTTAGAGCACCCAAGGTTATTTTGACATATCGAAGAAAAAAATTTTTTAGTGACTAATTGAAGAATGTCGCAAAACGCCTCAAAATTAAAGTGATAAAAACAGCGGCTTTTTACCCCCAATCAAATGGATCACAATTATACGCCGTGTGAAGTTATACTTGGAAGACTTGCAAGATTACCATCATCTGTATTACCAATGAACATGGAACACGAATTAGTACTATACTACTAATTTTGTAACGACGCTCAATAACATTAGGGTTATAACTTAGTCATAACAAAAATTAAGTATTTGTAATATAAAAACTATTGAAAAAATTGAATCTCACATTTTTCGACTACCTATGACTAAAATTTTGATTCAGAACGTGACAATACATAACGTAAGTGAGGATACACTCTCTCCATTTCAAACAACTTTTGTCAGTTTGTAGGCTGAAATAAGCTCTAGTTCTTATTGTTTCATCTATAAATAGTTTATTTATCTAGGAATAATCACTGTAATAGCAATATAGACTAGATTACATGTAATTGAATTGGAATTCAGGTGTTTATCCAGAATTAGCTTAATCGATGTCCCAAATTACCTTAATACAAATTGAGTGTGTCCCGTTACAGCTGAATTAGACATAAGTTTAAAAATTTGACTATTTAACACTTATAAAGGAACAATCAATAATTTTTTTTTTAACTGATAGAAAAAAATTTGCGCTAACGGTTAAAAAAGATTTTACGTACTATTGTAATATAGTTTTTGAAAAACCAAGGATGATAATTTCACACCGTCAAAAGTGTCCCGATACACCTGAATTTACCTTAGTTGATGAACTGATTTTTTTTTCCGGATCGACAACAAAAAATTTTGTGTACTACGTTCTAAAGTTAAGATAATTTTTTTTGGTTTAAATTCGTGAGGACGTACTACATGTCGTATAGAAGTTAGATTTAAACAAGTTTAATACTTGTACTTTTAATATTTAATGAGTCCAACAAGAATACTGAGTAAAAAAAACATTATTGTTTATTCACATGCTTTATAACATTAATGCTTCAATTACCAAGTATCCTTGTCGAACTCATTTTATATTAATTATGACAAAGAAGCAAGTTTTAAAAAGAACTAGTATTATGTTAATAAGAAAATATAATAAATTGTTACTTTACTACTAACATTCTAAAAAACTACTGTAAGTTGAGTTTAATGCTGCGGCACTCGAACGTTTGCACTGAGTGTATAGTGGGAAGGAGAGAAATTATGGAATCTTCGGCAACTCCAGTTTGTACTGCTTTGTTCGTCTGCTTTTTTCTCATCGGTATTCGGTGGAATACACATGGATTTTAATGCTTATATCATTAATTCAACATGTACTATTAGTTCTATGTTTGCATGTTATATTTAAAGTAATGAGATAAAGGTACGTTCTATGAACTCATTTTTAGAGATGTACTTTATTTAACTTACGATCCGTTATCCAATACAGCTCACATTGCAATTATTTACTCAAAAATAACAGGTAATTATTGAACAAACCGTTACGATGTCATTATATTTGGAATAAAACTACTCATCCATTAAGGAATGTGATACAAAAGTTCCAAAAATACCCTTATTAGTTTTCAAAAAATCTCCTCAAACGTTAAAACATAAAAGACATGCAAAAGTACTTTAAGTACGAACTTGCTTCAGTACCTCTCTCCTTCTTTGATGAACGAAGAATGAGATAAACTCAGAAATTGGTATTTTGCGAGAACTTAAAAAATATGAAAATGGTGATTAACAGTAAAAATTATTTTCATTTTGTCAATAGAGGATTTCTTCTTCACAAAATTATGAGAGCATTAAAAAAGACTACAGTAGAAGTTACGAATTTGTACTTAAACTACGCTTTACATCATTTTGCTCAAAAGTCTGTTTTTGTATTTGACGGATACCCAAAGGACGTTATATTCATAGAAAAGCTGCAAAAAGCATAGTTCAAAATGTTTAAACGTGAACGTCACATGTGATAATGAAATTTGCGCTAATAGGGATTAAATTGCGATTGTCACAAATGTTCTTGATGATATTGATAAAGTGATTATCAATGAGACCGATGTTGAAGAATCAGCCATCGATAATGTTTATAATAATAATAATATCGGCCGTGTAGCATACATATTACCAATCGCTAAAAATAGCAACTACAGCGGTAGTGAAAAAGAGGATAAGCGATCTATTAAAAAAATAAGAATTAAATGATTTTTGTTACAAGCTGTAAAACATTACGTATGCATGAAACGATATTATAAAATAAATTTTTTATTTTTGTATACTGAATATTGTTTACTAATTATTCACCTACGTCATTTTATTGTATTTACATAAAACCTATCGATTTCCAATAAATAATTTCTCAAGTATACAAAATGTGTTTTTTACGGTTTCATACCATGTATTCTTTGACTGCTATTTCATTCTTTTTACTCCCTAAGGACTTCAATATTACCTTAAAATATAAAAACTTATATAAAAAAAGGTTTATTTACGTTAGCCATTTAACAACTACGTTATAGCTGCTCTACGCAACGTCATTTTTGTACATTTATATAGGTATGAGCTTTTAAGGATAGTAAGTAGTTTTTACACGGTTAAAATCGAAAATTATTATTTTCACTTATTTAATGCGATGCAGGTGCAATATATTATTTTATAAAAAGTACAAGTATTCAACTTAAATGTATTCAAATCTGACCGCTGTGCGACGTAAAATATGTCCTCGTGAATTGAAACAAAAAAAATTATCTCGGCTCTAGAAGGTGGTACATAAATTTTTTTTTCGTAAATCGCATAAAAATATCAACTATAAAATAGTATTAGCAATAGTAAAAAGAAACAAATTTTTTAGCGAAAAAGGAGTGTTCTTGATTGACAAAAAAAAAATCGATTTTTGAACCAATTTTCCGCACATTACCGGTCAATTTAAAAAGTGCGCAATACACATGTTAGAGCAACGTTTCGACAAAATTTTAAGCCCTAGATAGATTGGAAAGACCTAAGGGTGTGTGAGTAATTTAGATTTTAAAAAATAGTCATTTCTTATAAAAAATCGGTTTCTTCTAAGACTTTACAATATTTATAAAATGTTTAAAAACGTTTTTTTTAAGCAAAAACTACACTTTCACTAAATTTTGTTAAAAAATTTAAATTAACATCTCAATATTTTGAAGTCGAACTAGGCTAGATCGATCCGTAATCAATATTTCTAAAGTTTTTGTATTTTATTTTTCTGAATGAACCATTTCTTTTTTTATTAACAAAAAAAAAACAGTTTTTCGACAACTTAGGACTTCATTCTCGGTCAGCCTCCACAATATTTGTTATTTCATTTTAGTGTGTTAAATTTTACAAAAAAATTCTAATTTTTTACACGTCTTTGAATAGTGCATCTGGAATCATGGGACGCAACATGAGACTTGAAATATACAGACTGGCCTAACTAGCGGTATTTATGCAGCCAGCGACCTAGAAAAGTAGGGAGACCGCACAATGTTTCGATATGCATGGCTAAGTATGCCGTCACAAAAAAACTTCATACCTTAACTATTGAACGTAGAATCTTTCTGGAAGCTAGCCAATTTAGCAAGAAAGTGAACCTGGGATAAATTAACTAACTTTAGGACAGCAAGTGCTGGTTTCATACAATCATGTTTATTTTAATTTTTCTAAATGCTAGCAGAAGCTATCATAAATAGTTATCCTCTACATCAAACTTACGAATGGATGTTTTGTACGAATGCTCAAAGCTTTATCGAACAGCTTAGCATATGTGCTATTTTTTCTTAGTTAAGGATCTAAAAATGACCGTCACAGACCTGGAAACAAATCTCAGTTCCACCAAAAAGATGTAAAATCTTAATTCTTCCAAATTTCTTGTCCCAATTCACCATTGTTTACACAAGAAAAGGTAAAATTTCAAAAAAGGGTTCCGTGTTTACTCTATCCTAAAACATCGAACGAGAAAGACTAAACATGCAAGAAAAGATCTCGTACTCCCTACAAATCATATATGCTTCTTTGTTACCAGGACGATAAACATTAAAAAATTAAGAAAATAACCCAACCCTTTGAACCATTACTCATGCTTCAATTCTAAGCGCGCCAGATACTTCAACCACTCCAAACATTAATGGACAAAAGAGAACCAGTTTTTCTCAATTAAGTAGTTTATATACCTATAGAATATACTTATAGAAGTTGTTATGGAACAATCAATTTAAAAGATACTTTCATATAATGCACTACTATCACTGAATTTTTTTTTTGTACATAGTATTCCCAGAAGTCTCATCACAAACACTTTCCATCGATTTCTCAATTTATGAATATCTACCTAATACAATGACATTAAGATTTTCTTTAAATGAATCCTTAATTTCCCTTCTTTCGGTACTTTCGTGGGACACGTGGTCAATTCATTCTATAAAATACTACCTCCGAAAAAGAATAGATTATTTAACTTTGTATCCTTACATTTATTTAATAATTTGATTCTTTCACTATTTGTTCTTTAATTAAGTTCTTTTATTCATTACACAGGACCACAAAAAAAGTGAGGGTGCTTTTATCAAATTTAGCTTACTCTACGTTTTTCTACAGCTACTGTGCTTGTGGTTCTTGGTTATAGTACCAAAAAGGGCAAAATTTTCTGAAATTTCGTGAAAAAACTTAAGTCACTGGATTTTTAGAGGTTTGTGGTTAGATTGTGCGAGTTTTGATGGTTTAAAAAACGATTTCTGTATTTTTGGCTTGTGTATTAAGGCTTATTGGCTTAACATTTTTGGTTAGAAGGGCCATAAGTTCCATAAATTTACAGAATTTCGTCGAAAAACTAACATTATTCAATTTCTTAAGGTTTTGAGGTTAGATGTAATGGAATCTCCATGCGCTGGGGTGATTCTGACACCGAATTTGGTTTTAGCGACCAGAAAAACATAGAGTGAGCTAGGTGCGTTAGAAGCACCCTGACTAATTTTTTGTGGTCCTGTGTTATTTATTAAGCTAATCGTTTTAAAATTGTTAGTTAGAATAACGCTAAAGCTGTCTAATGCTGAATTTATTATTGTCAATTTCACATAAAAATATTATCTAAGCTATATTTGTTACTGAAATATTTATCCACTAGTCTTTATAAATATTATGTCATCTTAACACTTAATTTTTTTAATCAATGTTTTTAATTAAAGACGTTTAAATTCCCCACCATGCTTATTTACCTGTCACATCATAGTTCTTCGACTACTTAGGGTTGTAAGCTTTTCAGTTTTATCACTATATTTGTGCCTAATGGAACTTGGGAGCATAGATATATATATATATATATATATATATATATACGTATATACGTGTGTATGTGCGTGTGTACGTGCGTGCGTGTGAGTGTGCGCACGTGTGTGAATGTTGTAAGCTCATTTGTATCCCACTTTTAGTTTCTTATATTATAAGGTAAGATTTTTACAAAATTAGTGTAAAATACAGAATTAAAGTTCTTTATTTTTTACCGTCAAAAAACTATTGCAATCAAGTAAGAACTTTTTTTTTCTACGGTTAAAAAAAGTACAAGTTGGCGTTGCTTTTTTTTCAAATCATTTAAAATACGTTAATGGACAATTCTTAGTTAGTTTTATGGCAGAAAAATGCAGAACAATATGTTTTTTTCATTAATACTGTAGCACAATCGAACGATTTCAAATAATAAAACTAAAAATAATTGTCATTCCACTGATTAACTGCACCTCTGTAAAAATATGATTTAAAACACTTTTCATCTCATTCGACTTACCTTAACAAACTTTTTCCGTTGCATCCAATTAAAATTATTTTAAAATTACAATTTATGCACAACTTTAAACACACAAGTCGTTCAGTAACATGGTAGCACTATCAACACTGCTCAAACAAAGGTAGAACTGTTACTACTACTGTGGAGCACGTAAATATAAACCAACGAATTTATGAGTATTTTATAACATTTACAAGTATACCATAGCCAACCCAACAACAAAAAACCGTTACTAGAAACGCTTTTTTTCTATTTTTGGACAGCTTTTTTGGGCTGGATACACTGTGCACCGAGGCATCGCGCCCAACTTTGTTGTTTAATATTTTGCTAAAATGAAAAAAGTACTTTCTGAAAATCACTACACCGACATAAAAAATTTTCTCTCGATTAGCCATGATTAGAAAGGTATTAAAAATGGGGTTTCGAAATACAACAAGTTTTGTGTTTTTTTTATGTTATATCATCATAGTTTTAAAAAACTGATTGCACCTTCTGCAGACTGAGGAAAAATCACGTTGATTCTGTATATTTATTTATTTTTTTAACGTTGTCATAATACCGTAATCGCAAGTTAAAGAGAGCACGATTTGTTGCTCGCGGGTGGCGGTAGGGCAGTTGACGTAAAACGCCTCATTTACAAAAAAACTAACTTTTTTTAAAATTACTTATAGTTAGATGTAAGTTTCTGCTGATTCCAATAAAAACATCATAATTGTATAATCGATAAAACTAACATTAAATTTAAACAGCCAAGTCAAAATTATACAAGTGATAATAAGTTTTTTTCATAATATACTTTACTTAAAAATAACCACCATGTAACAGTTATTATGTAATCAATAACTTGTTATAGAACCTTTTGTTTATCTTTATTCGTCCTATTTTTATCGCTCTGCCTATCATAAAAAAATAACAATAGAAGTAAAGTAACATTGGGGACCATTAAATTATTATTATTATAAAACTTTATTATACTTTTAAATTGTTATTAGACATTGAAAAAGCAAAAATTAAGACATTAGAAACTTCCATTTTTTTTCATTTATATAACATTCAAGTATTTTATGCTAATATGTTAATTGTAATTTTTCATCAGTTTTATCAGTACAAAAAACGTTTCGAAAGTTCTTTTTTTTTTAATGTGAGTATTTTCTACATTATGACATATAATTTAATGAGATTTTTTCTACACAGAAAAAGTTTTTTTTTTGCACTTGATTAGTGATACACTTTTTTTCTCATGAATTGATACTTAGTTTACATCGATATAAGACTTACTGGAGTTTGGTTATTAACTCAATAAAATAATGATCATTTTAAGTTAGAAAACGCTTTTTTCTTTTCAACTAAACTATCATATTTACATCAAAACTATGTTGTAGAACAATAAACACGCAGTTAAGGAAATTAATTAAATGATAAGTATATGTAACGTTAAAGTCGGAAGAAAGAACTTACATCTTCTGCAAATGTCTCGTCAAAGTGTGTAGTTTCGTTGATAGGTGCCCAGATTTTGACATCGTAATCGATACCCGAGGTAGCAAGCAGCGGTAGAAATGGATGAGGCTGCACGCAATTAACCACATGTTGATCCGCCTCGAGCAACATACACAGCCGTGCAGAGTTGCGCTCCCAGACGAATACATGTCCGCAGTCGCTGCCTGACATGACGAAATCATCGCCCCAAAAACTCGCCTCTTTGATCATTGTCCTAAAGAAACTAGAGTCAACATACGAAGCAGAGGCCAGTGCATGAGAATAATCTTTGGGGCTAAACTTTACAGCCCGTATGTCAAACTTAAAGGCTTTTGCATAGTTTTCTATCATTAAAGACAAAAATAATCTTTGTCATAGTTATTATTTGACAGAAGAATTAAGTAGTTAACAATTAAATGGGAAAGGGAAAGAAACTTAGGTCTGTTAGCTAAGCTTGATGAGCTTCAGGAATCAGTAATTGAGTCTTTCTCGTATGAGGTGGACAGAGGATATATTTTTAGGCTTCTTCTAAAAAATAGAGTACTTCTATATAAATTACTATATAATCCTGGATAAACTGAAGATGCAGTGATGTTTGGTAATACTGATACTTTGTAATTAGATTCCTGGCTAGAAAATTTTTAGGATTTAATTTAATTTATTTACACCTGCATACTTTTAATTAAATCATCTTCGCAGTTACATTTTTACGACAATAATGAAGCTTAACGTCACCTCTGTGACAATTCTGTGTTCTGTACCATCTTTAAAATATGTAATCTGTGACATAAGTATCACAAAAATTTATTAAAAGCCTTAAAAAGTTTTAAGCCAGGATATATAGTCAGCATTATTTTAATGCACATATATTGAACGTAGAGAAAAGCATCATGCTAGTCAAACTGATATGAATCCAAATTTTATATTTTATAATTAAACATTTTTTGTTTTTACTTTTAAGTCAATAAAAATAACTTGCACTTTGTGATAACAGGTAAAAAATTATAGTATACATGCCCACAGTTGTATGTAATAAATTCTTGGTACCTTTTATACTAGACTAAAATTACTAAGAGTGTGTTGCTACCTTTAAGTAAGAGTTTGAATCCCACCAAAAAATTTCAATATTTTTCCTTGGGCTTTTTCGATGAAATAAGTACCTTGAATGCCAAAAAATCACTTATTTATGTCGGGTCCTTTTTCGGGAGAAGCCTACACTTGGCCAGTTCATCAGTAAATTCACTTTGGGTTTTAGAAGAATTCGAACAGCAAGTTAAATGATTTAGTGTAAAACGGATCCTTTGATTACATTTGACAATAGCTGGGGTGTATTTAAGGAAGTTTGGGAATACCATTTAGAGAAGTGAGGAACGGAGAGTCTCCCTACTCGCGCAGATGTGCCCCTTTACCGTGCACCTCATCTTGCACTCTACAAACTTTAAACTGAACGACTGTAATTCATTATATTTTTTTTAAATATCTGGCAAATTGTGATTTTTTTTGTTGAGCGTCTTCCTTTTGTACTAAAGTACATATAAAAACGTTTTTTTAACCTAACATATTTATAATGTGCCCTAATTTTTAATTTAAAGGCAACTTAGCCTTGTTCTCTCATAAGAGAACGTGTTAAACTGTCAATATTTAACAATTATTTTCTTGAAAACTTCCCCTGGTAAAAAATCTGAAAAAATTCGTGTGCAATCCTGATATGCTCGAATAATGCATACGTTTTTTGGCATGATTCGACATTTTGAACTGTTCTCCCAAACCTCCTTAAGACGATCGCTTCAATAACTAGTACCCAGCAGGAGGATGGATGACCGAGTTGTTCCGTAGAAACTTTGCAAGGAGCCCACACGCTAGATTTTCAAACTAGGTAATTAGATGAAAAGGAACAAGCATGGTGAATTTCAGGGGTATAGGACCATCAAAAGCCGGACAAACGGGTACACGTGAAATCTAAAATTATATATATATATATATTACATTCCAGTTTTTGCTTAGTATATCACAATGTGGAAAAGTAGTAAGAAGGAAAAGGACTACATAGAATAAAAGACCCTGTTTCTCAATAAGAAGGACGAGAAGAAGAGGAACAAATCTTTATTTTCTTGGCTCAAAAAATTTACAACAAAACGGTTATCTACTAACAAAAAACCTTGTTCTATAAGTAAAAATTGCAAGAGAAGAAATAAAGATTTCATGGTTAACCATCATCGATTCTATGATACACATTCAAGATTTTTACGATTCTGACATTTTATTCTCAAAGAAGTTGTAGTGGTATTCTTACAAGGATATGTCATTAGACACATGGATAAGTAAACCTCTTCGCACATTTAATGATTTACTTTACGACGTAAAAAATATAATAATCACCATACGCTAGAAGTGTGCGGGATCGAGTGGTTTGAAGAAGATATCACAATAAATCTAAATATTTTAAGATAAATTACGGGCATGAGAATGATTGAGCCAATTTTGTAAATTCAACATTAGCACTTGAGGTTGATAGCGTAACGCAAGTTCACTACTCATTCCAAATACATGAGAACAAAAAAAAATTCTGGACTAATATGTCTAACGCACGCGCTAAAACATTTTAAATACTAATAGTTGTTTGATGCGCTGCATAAAGCGTACTAGTAGAAAGAAAGGGTCATAAAGACTTGATCTTAAAAAGTATTCTCATAGCATAGTGATGCCTATTATAACACGCCTTAAAAAATCTTACACCTACAGTTATACACCTAACACAAATGAGTTGCGAAGACCTTATCGATGGCGTCCGTGATAATTTAGAACAATCAGTTAATTTTTACTGTATACTTTGCAAAAAGATTTTGTGAGAAATATTTTTGCTTTATTCTAGAGTCTCTCATCCAAAATATTTATTTTTACAAATTATAAATTAATAAATGTTAAAAATAATAACAAGTATGAGTAATTAATGTTCACAAAAAAAATTATATGCAAGCTTCAAACAGATCGAGATAAATAAACGGTTTCGTATTGATGAAATCTTCAATTTACTGAGCTATGGTATTTAAGACCTGCGTCATTCAAAATACGGATAAGGTAGTAAACCTGCTTTGTAAGTAAATAGTATTTAATAAATTAAGTATTAACATACATTAGATACCTGTAAGAGTAAACGGATGGTGTTTAATCAATAGCGGAGTGAGCTCTCCGCCAGAAAGCGGGGTATTGACAGCGGCACTAATTGTTTGATGGAGACACTTACACTTACACTTCGTCGTATAGAATATAAGAAAACATCTTTAATTTTGACCCAAGACTAGCGCTGCTAATTCTGGCAGGCAACCATGTGGGAAATTCAAATTGGTTATATGCCGCAAGACGCAAAAATCCATATAACTCGACAGAATTTCATACATAATAAATTAATAAATAAACCCCAAGCTATTTAGTCTAATAACCCTACGCTATTTAACCCAGTAACTTGGGGCGTTTCATGAATGCTTTTTTATTTAGTAAAGCATTTAATAATAAAAAAAGCACCAATCGCCAGACAAACCAGGGCGCTTACTAATCGCTTTATACTTTAAATAAGCATTAAATCATAACAAAAACGCCAATCACCAGACAATCCAGGGCGCTTACTGGACGCTTTATAATTTAATGAAGCATTTAATAGTAACACAAGCACCAATCGCCCCATAACATAGGGCACTTCCTGGTCGGTTTATAATTACATTAAGCTTTAAATAATAACAAAAGCGCTAATCAGCAGGCAACTCAAGGCGCTTACCACCCACTTAATAATTTCATAAAGCTTTAAATAATAACAACACTGCCAATCGCCCGGCGACCAAGGGCGCTTACTGGTCACTTTATAATTTCATAAAGCTTTAAATAATAACAACACTGCCAATCGCCCGGCGACCAAGGGCGCTTACTGGTCACTTTATAATTTAATAAGGCATTAAATAGTAATACAAGCGCAAATCAACACATAACCCAGGGCACTTATTGGTCGCTTTATTATTTAATAAAGCATTGAATAATAACACAAGCGCCAATCACTACATAATTTGGGGCGCTTCCTAGTCGCTTCATTGATTAATAAAAAGCATTAGATAATAATAAAACTACAAATCATCAGACAACCTAGGGCGCTTACATCCTATTTTATTAAATAATGAAGCAGCAGTAGAACATACGAACGCTATTTACCACGTAGCCATCTGCTTTAGCTGTTACTTAGATCTTAACTGATTTATAAAGAGGCTAGCAAGTAACCTGTGATAACGGGTGATTGGCGCTTGTGTTATTATTTAATGCTTTTTATTAATTATTTAAGCAACCTACAAGCGCTCCAGGATACGTGGAGATTGGCGCTTGTGCTAATTTTCAATGCTTCATTAATAAATTAAGCAACCAGCTAGCACCCCGGGTTGGCTGGTTATTAGTACCTTTGTTATTATTCAAGGCTTTATTAGATTATAAAGTGGTTTTTTAGAGCCTCGGGTCGCCTGGTGATTGGCACTTTTTTGTCACTTGAAGCTGTATTAAATTATAAAAGGACCAGTTAGCACCCCGGGTTAATAGGTCAAATAGCGTTGGGTTATTGGGTTAAAAACCTTGGGATTTTTTATTAATTCATTATGTATGAAATTATTTTAAGTTAAATGGATTTTTGCGTCTTGTGGCATATAGCTAATTTGAATTTCCCACAAGTTTGCCTGCCACAATTGGTAGTGCTGCCCGAAAAATATGATTTTAATGGTGTAAGTGTCTCTGCACTTCAATTTCTTTTTGTTTTGAGATGGTCTAACGTTGACTGTGAGAGCTGCCAGGCTCTCTCTCGCCCTTGTCAGCCAATCGAACAGGAAACTCTCGAGAAGCCAATGCTACCCGCTCTTGGCTCGTTGAATAAAATTTGGAGCATTTAAGCACTGTTAGCCTTTTTAAAGTTTTTTAATGTTTATACTCATTTTGCCAGCACCATTTCAATCGTCTTCGCTCTTCTGGATTCCATCCAGCACATTTCGTTCTCTACCTCGTAAGTCTTGTACGTTAAGATTACGTTTTAAGTAAGAAAAAAAATGAGAATGAAATAGATAGTTTGGTTTTTTTTTTAATTTTCATTTAAAACTATATATATTGTTTTTACATATTGTTTATTGTTGTTTAAATTAGTTGAAAAATAGGTAGCAAAATGCGTTTTATAAGGGATTGTCAAAACCTATAAATTATGTTAATCATCCTAATCTTAAAAAACTTTGAATCTTCAATGATTGGATGTACAAGTCTTCGTAGTCGGTCGTTCTCGATCTTTTTATAAAAGTCATCATTCATCCAATAGGTAGACTTATAAATAAAAATGCGTGCACTGTGAGCCAACCACATACAGTTGGTATTTTAGTACAAAAATGAGAAAAAAAAGGATTTATACGTGTTTGTACTACAGTCATATTATCAATGAGTATTATTATCATCTCTTGGAATTTTGCAAAAACGTAAAGGTAATTTTTTTGCATTTCGCACATGTTTAATTCTATAGAAAATATAAGTCATTAATGCGCCCAGCCTCAAGAATCACGTGTCCTTCTTTATGGACAACTTCAGCATGTGACTTATCAAGTGGCACGGGAACGCGACGAGGTAAGTCTGAGAAAAAAGACAAAGCCTCGTCGACCACGTTACTATTTACTTCAGATTTGCATACTTGAATTTTCAAATATGTACTTTTGCCGGTATGCCTTATGTATTTCGGTTCAATTTACTCTTTTTAGGATAAATGACGCTTACATAGTAAAATCTAAAATCGTCTCATGAATAATCTATAATACCAATAATGAAATACAAGTGGCAAATCAATGTCGTGTATAAGTATGTGTGTGTATCCACAGCCATTAAATAACCAGTAATTACCAGACAAGATGTGGCATTGTTAGAGTAAGATATTTACTTAGCAACAAATTTTAAATGATGCATAAAACTTTCAATATCTTGAATACATCAATGTCCTATTATCTGTAATGTCGGTAGACTAAAATTACAAACAAATTCTTTTTCCCTGCACATTCCCGAGGAATGTTATTTTTAAGGTACTTGTTCAAAGACCAACGTGCATCTGAAAAGAGATGAATCACCTGCAAGTTACTGATACCTGCAGTACAATGATGATTTATGTACATGCACGCTGGTCTATGCTGACCGGAAGAACAAAAAAAAATATTTTTGACAATCGCAGATACAAAAGTTTAACTGGGAATAGTTAAACTGAAAAATTAAATGCAAATATAATTTTCGATTAACATAAAGTTAAACATTAGGATAGCTGAGAAATAATACATATACATAAGCGAAAACATTAGTTGCAATAGTCTAATTTGTAATCTAGTTGATTGTTAACACTTTTTCCCAAATGTAAAGGAAAACGGAAAGTAACCCGGAAGTGGAAGCTTTCCCTGACTCGGAGAGAGAGTCCGTACGCCTGCCTCCAATAGGGGTAACAGAGTTTCTGATTCTCTAGGGTACGACGAGACGACTCCCTCTCCAACGACTACTGGTAATGTATTCGATAAAGTAGCTCTGGACATTGCTGGCCTTTTACCTAAAACCAAGAACGGAAACGAATACATACTGACAATGCAAGACCAACTTTTCAAGTTTTGCCTAGCAGTACCGTTAAAAGATGCCACTTCAGCAACAATTGCCGATGCCTTTGTGAAACGTTTTATCTGCACTTTTGGAGCACCTAAGGTCATTCTCACGGATCAGGGGAGGAATTTCCTGAGTAATCTGATGCAAATGGTCGCCAAACGCTTCAAAATTAAAAAGGTAGAGACTACAGCCTTTCGCCCGCAGTCCAACAAATTCCTGGAAAGGTCACATCACGCACTTGGTGAATTATTACTCACTGCCTATTACGCAGATCGCTACGGCTCTTAGAGCGACGTAACAGTACAAGGCACGCTTCAAGTGAAGCTCCAGGAGTATTATGCTAGAGTCTACTTGCTTGAAGATAGAATTATATTGAATTCTAGTATACTCCCTCTCCAACGGCTAGCAGCAGAAAAAAATGTTGACTAAAATTCTACCAAAATTCCGTATTATTTCTGCAACATTGTAAACATACAAACTACCGGTAAAGCAAATTATGTTAACTCTCGACAGGCAAAGCACTATTATTCTAATGATTATTCTAACAACTGCTATTCTATTATCAGTATTACAATTATTATTATTACTATTATTATTATTATTATTACTATTATTATTATTATTATTACTATTATCATTATTATTATGATTATAACTACCACCACTAATATTATAATTATAAGTTATTACGGCAGTAGCCACCGTTTTGGCGTTTAAGTAGTAGTATTAATTAATAAATCACCAATCGTTCATTCACCCCAACATCAATCGAATCGTTAAGCAATTTTCGCCGCTCTTTTTGCAACGAGTTTAGTTGAACAAACGACCGGTGTTTAGCATTAGTAAATATTAATAATACTCCGTCTTAATGTTAAGGTTAAATCATATTAAAATTCTGTCAACTTCGTATGTAAAAGGGAAAAGAAGGGCATGAGCAAGTAAATCTCCTTCCCTTTTCTTAGCGCAAAAAGGAGAGTGAACCGGATGTGGAAAGTCTCAATTTCTGAGTGGCTAAACTAGAGCAGTTCTAGCCAATTGGATTTTCGGCTACCATCACTTTTGCAAGATTTTCTCCCGGCAAGCTCTCCTGCGTTGTTAACGAATCAGCGCGTGACCGAGGTCCACTACTCCTTATAAAAAGGCCTGGAGGCCCCGGAAAAGCCCGTTAATTTTTGTTGTTCACCCTCGAACGGTCGACTGAATAGTTAAAATCCGCCTCTACTATCACTCAGTCCTCCACGTGCACGTAATAAAAAAAATACTTTACTCACCTCGGCTCGTACTGGTTCACTATGTACTTCAGTTATATTTAAGTAAAAGTGAGTGTGAAAGTTATAATACAAAATTTTTAGTATTCCATCTTTTCCGTTATTAATCTTTTTCAGCCGAGTCAATAACTAAGTTGTTTACGAGCTCACCAATATTCACCATGGTATTGGTACCCGAGGATCCTCGAGAATGATTAAAGTTGTTTACGCGCGCACCAATATCCGCCACGGTATTGGTACCCGAGGATCCTCGAGAATTATTGAAGTTGTTTATGCGCGCACCAATTTCCGACACGGTATTGGTACCCGAGGATCCTCAAAAATTATTAAAGTTGTTTACGCGCGCACCAATATCCACCACGGTATTGGTACCCGTGGCTCCTTGAAAATCGTTAACTTTTTTTACGTGCACGCCACTACCCGCCACGGTAGTGGTACCATCGGAGCAAAAACTAATAGAATTAAAGCGAAAATCAGTACTCGCGACTGCATTAGTACATCCGAGTCAGGTCGCGAGTGAAATTACCGTTTACCCCCACTTAACTTCTAGAAACGAGACTTTTTACAGTAACGGTGCCGGTATCATCTAGATCGCGGACGAGATACCCTTCGGTACGCCGCTCCGGATAAAATCGACTAACTTTAGGCTCACCACGCGCAAGTTAAGTGCATCGGGATATTCCTTTCATAATAGTCGCTTCAAGTTGTGTTGAAACAGTCGTAGCCCCTTTGCAAAAATTGTGTCGTTAGTTAGAACTACACTTTTAGCTCTGTGTCCCATTAACGTGCCCAGCGTGCGTCCCAAGTTATTAAGCGAAAGCTGAAACTCAAATAGTATGTCGCGCCAACGTAACAATCCTAACCTCGAATTTTGTGCACCTAAAACTTAAACACCTTAATTTCAGTATCTCAAGTAAAATTTGTAACAAATAAATCAATAATCAGAAATAAATTAAATAATTAAAATAACGTCCAATGGTGGTACTATCAAATTTTGTATTTCTTAAAAAACAAAAAGACGTTTCGGCCGTTTGGACAATGTCCTGGCCCTCATCAGGTACAAAAATCTATGAGGAATAAACAAATTCTTTAACATACAAATTTTGATAAATACTATAAACGCAAATTAAGTAAAGCGTATAATATACCTCTGACTCTTACGAAGGGAATGTAAAATCGTAATGTAGTCAAAGTTTCAGCCTCCTTTCAAAATAGACTTAACGAGAGACTTGTAACAATTTTTTAATTTTTCTGTATCTTCATGTGCATTAATATTATTACTGAAATAACGTATATTTGACATTTCAGAAAACAGGCACTTTTTATAATTTTGTTGTGTATCTAAAATTTTCATTTTATCAAAATTGAAGTTGTGTGTAAATTCAATGCTATGTTGTTATAGTATTGATGTATCCTTTTTTTCTTTCTCTGTGTCTCTTTTATGTTCTGCCATTCTTAATTTTACAGCCCTCGATGTTTGACCGACATAACAGCAGTTTCAATTCGCACACGGTATGTGGTAAACGACATTATTAAGAATAAATACCTTAAAAAACGTGAACACGATTGACATTTGCAATAGAAATAATAATAATTATAAACTAATCTTATTATTCTCCCGTGTGTCAATCCATGACCTAGCCGACTGAGCCACCTCGCGCTCAATAAATATAAATTATAGGTAATAAATAACGGATGATCCAAAGAAAATTGAAATTTTCTTCTTTCATAATTTTATCATTCTAACTATCTAGTTAGGTAACCAAATTTATTAAACAAATTATTTTATTTAAAAAAAAAAGTATTGCCAATTAACTTTACCGTTTCTTATAATTAATCAAGCCCCCATTCGGTGACATAATTTAGAGCTCAAGGAGGAAAATGAGATGACAAAAAATTGAAACATAACCATATTTTTAATTCTTTTTAACAGTGTGCCATGAATCAAAGATGCAATCATGAAATTTACTGATATACGTATTGTTCAATAAAACAACTGCTTATAATAAATCGTGTGACATGGCTGTCATAGTATCAACATAATCTGATCGATAAGACAGAAAACTCTAATTATATCCTGGAGTGCTCTGAACAACAAGGAGTAAACCTAAGTCTCATTTAATTCAGCGATTTGGGTAGTTAATAATCATACATTATTTATCAGCTTTTCAACTAGCAGTAAAATAAGAAATCATTCAATTAAAACAAATTTTAAAGTTACTTAAGTTGTACATCGCATATACGGATTTCGTACGTATTTACATATTAAATAATTATTTATGGTGAGAATTACTTAGTTATTGGACAACTGAAATTTAGACTGTTTGGATTCTATAAATACACATAAAAGATAATGATAAAAGCTAGTTGAATAAATACTTGGAATTTGTAATGCGCATAATTACTAAGTATTTTATCTAAAAACTTTGTTGGAAATAGTTGTTACGTCCGAACTTTTATAGAGAAAGAATTGAATTAAGAAAATTAATTGCAAGATCTTACAAGGTTGACCGCAACGATGTTCCTAATCTTACTCGAGAGCACTCATGGCGATGACAATAATTGGGCTCTGTTTTTAACGTTGGAACCCAAGTCGACGGTCCTTTCTTTCTTGTTCCTCCTTGATCCACTTTTTAGGTGCGTTTACAGTGGCCTGGTTTGCTTGAGCTTTTCTCACACAGCTTAGTCACTGAACTAAGTCTTACATTTTCTTGAAATGCACGCTTTTAACACATAGCTTAATCACCAAACTAAGTCTTACATCCGCTTAAAAGACGCAACAGAACTCACTCTCCAACCTTTACAGTTACTTTGGAGCACTTGATGAAAGAGAAAAGGCGAATATTATTAAGTGCAAGGAGTTTTTATACTCTTGCGTTTAAGGAGGCCGCGTCAAGTGGGGGATCCAAACGACCAATTAGAGCTTAACCCAATTACTCTTGACTGACAGAAGCACAGTCGTGGTGCAATAATTTCACAGTAATTAATGGTTAAAACTGCTGATCTCTCGGAGTTTACATTAGGTACAAGTTGCTGTTGAAATTGTGTATGATGTTTCTTGTGGACCTGAGCAGTAAAAAATATTGAAATGATTGAGTACTCACATTCTTGGATGTACCACTGCGAATTGATGTTGTAAGATGAGCATTTTATAAGATTGTTTGAGGTTGCACGCGTAGTTCGAATTTTGCGACGGTAGCTTGTTTTAAAAGAAGTAAGTTATTTTTTATGCGATTGCAGAAGCAGGTATACAGCTCGATGGTTCGAGATTTCTGAGCTTTTGTTTTTTTTTTTTAATTTAAAACGAAATTCTGTGTTTTGAAGTCATAAATATTAATTATATGACATGGGATGTCATTTAGTCATTTAATTCATGTAATTAGCTTAAAGAAAAAACTGCTGATTATTGTAAGTACAAGTAGTTAAATAAAAGAAAGAAAAAAAAGAAGCAGTATAGATAAAAATCCTCAAAATGCACTTTTTAGGAAAATTTATTTCGTTAGGTAAATTTATGAAGTATTACTACGAATGAACTTTTGCACACATTCATCTTACTCAAAACATCTTCATGAGAAACTTTAAATAGAAATTTAGTGAAACAGTTGTAGATCACTGTAACTATGTTGTACAGACTTCGTTTCAATCCAGTACTTTCTAGTATGAGTATTTAAGGTTTTTGAAATAAACATTTACAACATGGTATTTTCCTGAAAAGTTATTATATTGCTTTAAAAATACATTGTAATGAAACGAAAAGATTAGGTTAGTTTGATGTGTTAAGTTGATATTTTGTAAGGAATTCCTGAAGCCTTCATACACTGGTAATGAGCATTTTTTTTCTTATGAATATGTAACCTTGAAATTAAAGTATAAAAATGGTAAAGTTTTCTTTTTTTTTGTACATCATAAATTTTGGATGACACTCGTAGTATAATACTGTTTAAAACTCGTACATTAAACAAATTAAACTAAGTAATGTTGACTTTAGCCCCAACATTTTTATACACTTTCAACATAGTCAAGTATTAACGTATTTTCTGTGAGGTTTGCATGAAGTACCAGTCCCAATTCAATATTACTTAGTTTGATTTTGTTCACAACAGTATCATACTACTAGTGTCATACAAAATTTATATTGCACCAAAAAAAAAAAAAAAATGTACCATTTTCATATTTTAATTTCAGAACTTTTTAAGGCTACAGATTCATAAGGAAGAAAACTATTTATTACCAGTGTATGAAGGCTTCAGAAATTCTTTACAAAATATCAACTCAACACATAAAACTTACCTAATTTTTTTGTTTTATTAAAAAAGTTTTTCTGTATCATTACTGTTTAATTAAAAGTGGTATTTATCTTAACATATGAGATGTTTCTCTAGTTTAGTTTGCTTATTACATTTATCAAAGAATTGTAAGTAAACCACAGTGCCTGCCGATTTATGTTAGGCCTTTTTTGACTTTTCATGGTTTTTCATTTTGTAACATACACTTTTAAAACTGTAGCACTGTATTTTTTAGTCTAAATTTTTTTCTATTGTTCTCTTGGATTCATTGATTTTTTATCTCCTAATATCACCGTTATACCGTTACTGACTTGAAAACTTGTACAGCAGATCTTGGCAATGACAAGCCTGCAGGTTTTCTGGAGAGGCATACTTTCTCCTACCGCAAAGCACATCATACTTTAGCTGCTAGGTTTATGGTTTTTATCAACAGGTTGTAGATGATTTTTTCAAATTATTAAAATCATTATTCTATGGTAACAAATATTAAGTAGAAAATATATACAATGTTGATGAAACTAGCATATCAGTTTAACTAAAAACAACTATAAAGGTCATAGCAACGAAAGGACGCAAACAAGATGGTGGTCTGTCACCTGGAGAACGTAGTGAGACAGTTACTGCAGATTTCTGAAGATCTTCAGCGGGAAGATATATTTCTCTATTTCTCATTTTTCTAAAGTTCCAAAAAGTAAAAAATATTTGAAAGATCAAGCACCAGGGACAAGTTTGCATTCATGCAGTCAGATATATTTGTCAAGTTGTTCCAATATCTTATTGAGTTTGCTGTATCAACTCCTAAAAAACAAGTTCTTCTTCTTTTGGATGGTCACTCAACATACATAAAAAACATAGCTGTTATAAATGAGACTAAGGCAGTACATTGTTATTTTGTGTTTGCCCCTTTGTGATACCCATCGTATGTATTCATTAGATATTGGTTTCATGCGATCCTTGAAAACGTATTTTGAGCAAGAAACTGTCACCTCAAGATACTCGCGTAACCTTGAAAAATTTATGTGGTATTTTGAGAGAAGCCTTTTATTAAGCTGCAAAAATCAATACTGCAATAAATTATTTTTAAAAGTGTGGAATTGTACCTTTTGAGTTTACTGTTTTTTTTTTTTTTTTTTTTTTTTTCATCTTACTCTAATGACAGCTTAATACAATGAAATTTTGCTGATCCATTCATCAATGAATTAGAATAAAGGATCTTACAACTAACTCACTCTGTTCAAGAAATATGAAATCAACGGCCCCGAGACAAATCTGCTCGAAACTTTGATGCACTCACCAACGTGTCAGACTACATTGACTCATTTAAAAAGAGAAAGCATTACAATGGATATGTGGCTAAACATATCACGTAAAAGATTTTCATATTTCCAATTCCTAAAAAATTAAAAGAAGAACACATGTAACAGATATTTAAGAATCCATTACCAAGAACTCTACAAATTCATTTGTAGTAATAATGTAAAATCTGAATCACTGAGAAAAATTAACAAAACATAATAAACCATATAATTAAGCGTAAATATTGGTATTGTATACAATTTTCGTGTACATTATATGAAATACATATAAGCAAATAAATATATACACGAGAAAATTGTATTATCTCGTTTCATGATTCATACGGGCATTAAATTATAAAAAACTGCGCAAATCCTTTGTAACGAAAATTTGAAAGGAGCACGAAAGTTGTCGTCTACGCAAAATCGTAAGGGCAGTGAGGGGGTGCATGAAATGAAAAAAAATTAAAAAACTTTTCAGGTTAATAACGACAGAAATAAAATGTTCAATAGTTTCTTAAAGTTATTTGGGAAGAGCAAGGCGACACGAGAGAGGGTATTCTAGTGATCCTCCTAACGTATATATTTATATGTGTACCTAACAACCCAGGATTTTTTTATTGTTTACGGTAATAGAAGAAATTTTTCGATGATAAACATTATTTTAAACATACCACAACGGGTGCACTTATATTTTAAATATTAAAAAATGTTATATAACGTGTCTGAAGTAACGACCGTTTCGTAACTTATCGATAGTGCTACATATAAAGGCGTAAATAAAAATGACTAAAACATTTATTTAAACTTTTCTGTACGGGTCACAACTAAGGAAAGAATTAAAAATAAAATTATCATACCAAAAATAACTTCAAATGCAGATCATTTTTGCTATTTGGTTTATGCAGAAAAAATTTTCTCTTGCTTACGCACTTTCAATAACGAGAAATGAATCACACGGACAACGTCTTGATAAAGTTGGTTTGCATGTTTAAAAATTAGTGTACCCTCAGGCTTAATTTAAAGTAGGTTAATTCCGATGTAAGGATTCAAATAACTTTTCAGTTCAAATACTGTATAAAAACAATAAAAAAATTTAATATATTAGGTTGAAAAATATTAACGTTATGATAATTTTCTTTTTACATACTGCACAATCGATTAAGTAAAAAGTGTTGAAATGATCAGATAAAAGTGAATATAATTGTCTTATTATTTAATTTATGAAAATTTTGTTTTTATACCTACTCAAAAATAATTATAACCTTTAATTAAAAGATTTTTGCACTGATTTATATGGTTTTAGGGTTACTTATTGTGAATCTTTTAATCAGTTGTATTGACTAGAGACAATACAAAGATATAAATTTTAATTATTTAAACCGATCTATGAACTGCACAACTTTACGTAACTGTGTCGCCAGTTTTACAAATCTAATACAATGAAGCAGTACTTCTTAGATGGCATGCAAATCGACTTTTCGCAATAACTTAAATATAACTCTTCCGAAAACACCAAATAAAGGAGATGGTTGGTAAGCGAAACAAATTTCGTAGAGACCAATAGAGGAAGTATGAGAAAGAATAATTTTTTCTTGCTTTGCGAAAAAGCAACTGAAGACACGTGAGGAAGTATGAGGTAGCGTAGTGGTACTCTTAAGTATATAAGTTTTACTCTACACATTTTTGCAGGGCTTTTCCAAAAAGACCGAATAAAGGAGAGGGGGAAAAGCAAAATTAATTTTGTAATGTTTAAGGGAGGGAGTGGAGAAGAGAGAACTTCTTCTTGTTGTGCGGTGGAGCATTTAAAGATGTAAGCAGTATCCTTGGGGAGTATGAGAAAAAAATCAGACCATTTAACACAAAACGACTATATGATGTAGGAAGCTTTTTACATTCTTTAATTTTTTTTCTAAAACCGGGAGGAGTTTATAGAGAAGACAGTAGGGGAGTGGCATTAACTAGGTGTGAAATAAGAGGGTGAACGTGCAGGAGCTTTGAGGAGCATCGGGCAGCGTAGGGAATAACCAGAAAAATTTTTTTTAACAAATTACGTAAAAATAAAAATTTTTCCTTATAATGCGGGGGAGCAGCTAGTAATTTATAGAGAAGTGTAGAGGAGCATGGGGAAGCGTGAAGGAGCATGGTGGGGGGGGGGGGTGGAGAAAAAATAGACTCCCCACACAATGTAACCGTACAATATAGAAATATATATCTTCGTACATTATATAGATATTTGTGTGGGGCTTTTCACACTATTCCTCATACCCCTCACTCCACGAAGTGAAGAAAATTATTATTTGTATCTGCGTTATTTTTACTCTGTTGAATGTGACTAATCTATGGTTTGCAGTTTTAATAGTTTTTTATTCTGTTTCTTCGCAAAACTACATTTGACCTTTAAATTTCGTGAAAAAGTAAATTATTTTTATTACATACCGTCAGTTCTTGTCACATGTGGCCCGACATTAGCAGAAAAAGTAACAGCATTCAGAACAAAATTAAAAATCCCTTATAAAACCTACGTAATATTTTGAAATGGTAAGTAAGTTTTTGTTCATTCTGATAAGCTACACACTTTGATATTTTAACTATAGATTTCTTGAGACTTCTTTTACCGTAGATTTTAACCTAAATACAATAGTTCAGCCTTCTAAACAGTAATGAAACTTCTTAACAGACCACATATCGAAGAATAACAAAGTATGAAAAAGTATTATTTTTGTGTCTTTTAAGGTGTTGTGTAATATTGTTATATTTGTTTTGCAAACTGAATTGATTTTTTTAAATCTGAACAAGACTATTACTCTGAAAAGGTAGTGTAACATAAAAGCAAATAAAAACCTACCTTCTACATTAGTATGCGATAGTACTTTTTTAAGTTATACTTCTACAGGTCCGTTATGAGTGAGAGTGATATATATGTGTGAGAGTAAATCAACGATTTCAGATAAGTGATCTTGAGAAAAAGAGGGATGGAAGTGGATTTCGCATGTGATCCCCTTTGCACCAATTCTAAAAAAAAAAAAAAAAAAAAAACTATTTCCAGAAAATTTGAGCCCACGATCTCTTGCACACTAGCCAAGGCCTTTACCCACTGTGCAATAAGCGGTCTCGATATAGGAAATTCAATAACTCCTTTTTACAGTATATTTAGTAACTTACTTTTAACGTAAATATTTATTTACTGTTTATTAATAAATTTGGTGTAGTTGAGAGTTGCATTAATGAGTTAATTATTCATTGAATTATCAATTTTTGTTGGACAAATGATTTTTGTTAAAACTGAGAAATAAGTATATTTTAGCAGAGCAGCGTTTCTATGTATTAATAAATATTCATTTTTTTATCATTTATTTATAATTTATGCCATAAATGCGTCATAGTTTATACGATTTTTAAATTTTTAAATTGATAATTAATAAATAGATTTTGTTGCATTTTATTCTTTCACTATTTTTCCATAAGTCTATGAGAGAATTTTTTCGCTTAAGTACGTTTATCACATAGTTAGCAGAGGAAAAGTTCAGAGAAATGAGTGGAGCACAAATATATTTAGCAACGCTGGCAACTATTTTTCTCATATGGATGTACATACGTACATGCTTTTACGCAAACAACTTGTGAATCTATTAGAAAATTAAATAAGTCTGTCTAAAAGTTACCTTTCATCCAAAAGCGTAGAGACACTTCTGCAGATCATAAAAATAAAATTTTACGTGATTCTTTCATAAGGATGTAAACTTGAGATTTTTGAAAAGGAAACGTCTTGAAAAACATATAGAAAAGGGCACAGTTAAAGGATCTACGATTTTTTGAGAGTATTTTTTATGCTAGTTTAAATATACGTTTGATGTTTGAGTAATATCTGTCAAAGAAACCTATGTGTGATTAACGTTCTGAAACGATATTAACTGGCATGTAATAATAACTACCTTATTAAAGATACAGCGGTACTACAGGATATTTTTTCTAATCCTTTTAGATACAAATATATTTTAGGTATTAAAGATGGACTAATAATGAGAGTGGGAGCGTATGTGACTGATGTGAGCGTGGCGTCAGAGATGTAATAACCGTAGGTAGTGAGAAGTTCTTTCGAAATCATTGGAAGATTCGATTCAAGCACACAGTTTTGTGACCAGCATACATATTGTTTATATTTTATAGAGCCATAGTATATTGTTTGTACTTATTAATTCCTTAAATACTAAAATAATAATAAAAACCGCACCCAATTAATGTAGGTATTTGAAAAATATTAACGTTATGATAATTTTCTTTTTACATACTGCACAATCGATTAAGTAAAAAGTGTTGAAATGATCAGATAAAAGTGAATATAATTGTCTTATTATTTAATTTATGAAAATTTTGTTTTTATACCTACTCAAAAATAATTATAACCTTTAATTAAAAGATTTTTGCACTGATTTATATGGTTTTAGGGTTACTTATTGTGAATCTTTTAATCAGTTGTATTGACTAGAGACAATACAAAGATATAAATTTTAATTATTTAAACCGATCTATGAACTGCACAACTTTACGTAACTGTGTCGCCAGTTTTACAAATCTAATACAATGAAGCAGTACTTCTTAGATGGCATGCAAATCGACTTTTCGCAATAACTTAAATATAACTCTTCCGAAAACACCAAATAAAGGAGATGGTTGGTAAGCGAAACAAATTTCGTAGAGACCAATAGAGGAAGTATGAGAAAGAATAATTTTTTCTTGCTTTGCGAAAAAGCAACTGAAGACACGTGAGGAAGTATGAGGTAGCGTAGTGGTACTCTTAAGTATATAAGTTTTACTCTACACATTTTTGCAGGGCTTTTCCAAAAAGACCGAATAAAGGAGAGGGGGAAAAGCAAAATTAATTTTGTAATGTTTAAGGGAGGGAGTGGAGAAGAGAGAACTTCTTCTTGTTGTGCGGTGGAGCATTTAAAGATGTAAGCAGTATCCTTGGGGAGTATGAGAAAAAAATCAGACCATTTAACACAAAACGACTATATGATGTAGGAAGCTTTTTACATTCTTTAATTTTTTTTCTAAAACCGGGAGGAGTTTATAGAGAAGACAGTAGGGGAGTGGCATTAACTAGGTGTGAAATAAGAGGGTGAACGTGCAGGAGCTTTGAGGAGCATCGGGCAGCGTAGGGAATAACCAGAAAAATTTTTTTTAACAAATTACGTAAAAATAAAAATTTTTCCTTATAATGCGGGGGAGCAGCTAGTAATTTATAGAGAAGTGTAGAGGAGCATGGGGAAGCGTGAAGGAGCATGGTGGGGGGGGGGGGGGGG
>NW_019379510.1:1645004-1718690 GCF_000648655.2 Copidosoma floridanum | reverse complement strand
TATTTTAATAATAAATAAATAAAAAATTATAAACAATGTATTATTGCACAATACAATATAAGCAATATATAGGCTGGTCAGTACAAGAATAAGCGCTACCATTAAATCTTCTGATGATATCAAAAATATTTCCTACCACCTACGCTGATTTAATCTCTAATGTCACGCTTATACACTGATTTCTAGTCAATATTTAGTACCCAAAATAAAAAGGATAAAAAAAACTATTTTGTCGTACCATATGTTATTAAAACTTCAAATGTATATTGAAATAACATAAAAAATACCCGAAAAAATCGCACATCGTTTTTAAGTTTCCACAACCCTTTTTTTAATATTTATTTAAAAAAATCGCAGTTTAACATTCCAACTTATGGAAAAATCACGAAAGATTGCAGTTGTATGATCCATAGAAATCTCCTAATTTTTGTTCGTTCAAAGATTACGTTTAGATAAACCTATTAAATTTTCAAACAGATCCAAAAATTATTTTATAAATAACACAGTAAAAAAGGGGTAGAGTATGTGTAAAAGCTTGAATGCAAGTACATCTATGTAAGAAAAAGTATATAAGGCACCAAGGAAAGAAAGAAAGACATTCTCTCCTGGGTGGCAAATGTCCGGGAAATGATTCCGTACTTTTTTCCTAAGGCCTGTATACGACTTTTTCTTGTCTTTTGCTAAAAATACGACGTTTTTGCATGATTTCAGGGAGAAAAATGCAACACAACCTCTGTATTAAAAATCGCATTCATTGCTTATTAGGAAAGGTATTTTGGCATCTTTTGTGAGAGAATTGTGCAAAGGATATCAAAATACTTTTTCTACGAGCAGTACGTGCGATTTTTTACCTGGGAATAATGTTCCACTTTGCTCCCTAAAAACGGGGAGCGAAGTCGTACTTTCAGCGATGTATGAGAATAAATAATTGGCAAAGTTGCTGCATACATTCGTGCTCCTCTCAGCTTTCTGAACTTTTCTCCCGTTAGCTGTGATAGAATTCCTTAAGTTAAAAAATCACTTAAAACACTAAAAGAAAAATTGTGAAAGAATAAAACTCAGAATAATCAACTATTGTATTTATACAAAAAAAATTTTTCAATATTGAGAAAAAAATTATTTAAAACTGTATTCACGATCCTTTATTTATTGTTAAAGTAAAAATTTAGTCAGAAACAAATAAAGTTTATTAATACACAAAAAGCTGCTGTTGCATTGGCGCGACGTATTATTCGAGTCTAAGCTTGCACTTAATAACTCGGGATTCACACTGGGCACGTAGGTGGGACACGGGGCTAAAAGGTAGCTAAATCTCTTGATAGGGCGTCCTGAAAGGGGGGAAGGGAAAGCCCGACTATCCTAATTGAAGCGGTTGTCACTCGTTCGTGGCGCGCCTCTGATTCGTCAGGAATACCGACGCGATGGTATCAAACTAGTGTCCCGTCCGCGATCTAGAGGTTAAAGGTAGTTACGCCCTAGAGGTTACGCAAGGGGAAAAATAGTTTGAGTTCGCGACCGATCTGTGAGCCACCAATACCATCCGGAGTAAATGTGATTGCTCTAGATTCACGAAAAACACTCGATTACTTATTCTCGCGATTTTAGAACTTATCGATGCCATAATAGGCAATTATGCAGACTTCGCGGCAAAAGAAAAAAACACAGTGAACTATTTTAATACTTAGGAAAAACTTACTTTTATTTTAAGTATTAGAATGAACACGCGGAGAGCCGGCCCGAAGTGTCCGAGGTTAAAACTTTTGAAATCGCACTCGTGGAGGACCGTCGGATAGCAGAGACGGACTCTAGCTACCTAGTCAACCTTTCGAGGGTGAAATTAAGACTGTGTCTGTGCCTCGCTTCGCAGTAGACTGGGTTGTAGCAGAGGCGGATTCTTACTACTCAGGCTACTTTGAAGGGTTATCGTCGAGTCGAGATGCTCTAGTTCTGTCTTTCAAAAATTGATTGTTCCTATATTAATAACAGGTTTAGTGATAGTAGTTTTTATACGTTTATAACTATAATAGTTGCTAAGGTTGCCAAATACATTAATCAAACAAGTTGATATTCGAGAAAGGGTAATTGTTAACAGCGGTCCAACCTTTTATGTCTGAAGTGGCTGTAGTTGTGGTCCAAATACTAATTAGGTGTTCGTTGTGACCCATTGTTTGCTAACTTAACTAAGCTTGCCTGTCATTTTAATTTATTGTTAGCTACGAATATATTTCGAAATGTTAGTAGTGGGATCAATTCTCATTTTCCCTTTTGCTTATTCTTTGGAGAGGATGTTGGAACGTGGTGCCCTGGGGATTTGAAAATTCTGTTACTTATATTGGAGCGGCCCTACAAACTCTCTCTCGACATGTCTGAGTCAGGAAGAAGGGAAGGAGCTAATGTCAATTATTGGCTCAACTTTTCCGCTTTCCTTTAAATTCTTAAGAGTAACAACATGTGTCAAAATTACAAAAATTAGGCTATTGCGAAAAAGTTGTATGGTATAAGAGAGTAGTTCATGTATTAAAACGATCGAAAAGTTAATAATGTCGCTCTGTTAGGTTTACTGTAGTATGTATTATTATTTGTCTAAATGCATTAACTCTACGTTATTCTAACTTTTAACATCTTATCAAGTTGTGCCAGCATTTAGTATTGCACCCCAGTTTAGCTGTTCCCAGTTACACTTTTTGCCTCTATTAGTTTTTAAAGTTATTTTATTTCTCTGTATTAAAAAGTATTTTATAATCTTATTTGCTTTTCGTTTCCGGTCAGTATAGGCCCACGTGTGTTTGCTAAAATCGTAGTTGGTCGATGTGCTGCAGCTACGAATATAATTTGCAGGTAATTCATCTCTTTTGAATTACACGTTGGTCCCTGTTCGACAGTACTTTCAAGTCAACATAGAAAATTTCGAAGAAACGAGCGAAGAAAAAAATTATTAGTAATTTTAGTTTAGCGACGTTACACTGCTGTATTACAGTATACTGATTTTTGAGGGTAAAAAAGTTATTTAACTAAAAAATTTATTTTATCAAATGAATAATTTACTTATAAATCAAACCAAATAAATTAATAAACGATAAATGAATATTTACACTGAAAAAAAAGTTACAGTACGCAAAATAATAAGAAGTTATCGAGTTTATAATGTCGGGACCGCTTGTAGGACAGTAGGTAAGAGCTTCAGCTTGTATGCAGGAGATCGCGAGTTTAAGTCTTGAGAAGTCGTTTTTTTTTCTTGTTTTTTTTTTTGAAATTGGTTAAAGAAAAAGAAAAAAAATCCAATAAAATTTGAAATGTGAGCTATGCTGTGCTGTAGAGGCGTGGTGTGATATAGTGTGGAGAGGACTGGTTTGGGGTTCTCAGAGCGAGGCGGGGCGAGGGAGAAGTAACATGTAAAATCCACTTCCATCCCACATATTTTTAAGGCTTCTTCTGGCAATTTAATTATCTTGTACATAGTTTTTACTAAAAAAGTATATTTATAAAAAAAACTAACGGACATAAAGCATTTATTTCATAAGGACCCCACACAGCCCTTAACTTAACACCAACAACCCAAGCCATCTTATATTTTTATTTAGGTATTTCTTATTTAGTATTTCATCAATTCTCTTTATAAATAAGGTTTTTTATGATAAAAACCTCAAAGGCCTCTTAGATAATGCCTATTTCACTATTAAGAGATGAATTGAAAGAAAATTTTGTTGTTGGTACCTTTGGAGTTTAGTACATCTGCTTATTAAATTTAATGAGTCAGACTCTTAAACTTGGGTGCGACAGTTCCAACGTGTTCTAAGAGTTGTTTAGAGGAAGGTTGAAAAGTCAGATAACCCAATTCATCCCATTTTGTCAGGAAATTAAAAACTTGGATTCATATCTGATTTTGACTAAATTGCTATCTACCATGTGTTTTTCATGGTTATCGATAAGGTACAACGCAACTCATTATCTAGGCAGTGGAGTTAAAATAGCTGCTTCTTAATTGAATAATGTATGGAAGTTTTTGATTTTTTGGGTTTCAAAATATTAGAATGTAATGAGTTTAAAAAAATAAAAAATGGGCTAAAAATTATGAATACACTGACCAACATTTTTTTAATAATAGTGAAATTAATCCCACCTGGCATTGCGATGGCCCATGTATTTTTGTTTTACAGTCAAACCAGATGAGCAACTTTCTTCAAAGCTTTGAGGAACTTGAATGGAGCAAGCATTTTTCGTGGCTTCATCCATTTCTGTCTCAATAGCATTGATTCCTCTATTAAAAAATTCAAGGTGATTATTCTAAATATTTAACTTAAAAAAACAGAAAAATATACATCAAGTTTCTCATTACCGTCTAGCTGTAATTGTGTTTTCATCATCACTGTCGTTATAAACATCTTCATTTGTAACTAAAATTAAAAGAAATATTATAATTATTTACACCTTGTGACGTATTGTTATAATTATGGTATTATTTGTAATCATAACCTTCTTGAGTTGTGTCATAGACTGATAGTTTGTGAGAACTACTAGGTCCAGGTTCGGACAAACTGCTACTGGAGTGCATACTGGGTACTTCTGTAATTAAGTTATACTTTTAAAGAGACTCAATTTGGGTTATCGTTTTCCATACAATAAATATCTAAGTATTTACATACTTTTTACACTGATAAAATGAGTTTTTGGACTGTTAAATGAAAAGGAATAACACTTACATATAACTAACCGAAACCACCCCGTGTTGGCAAGTAACAAATTTTATTTTTATCGTATATTACTAAAACAAAGTGTGTTTATAAATATATAAATTAACGTTTACGAAGATACAAAAAAAAAAAAATCAATTTTTCGAGTGTAATGAATATTTACTAAAAACTTAGAGAAAATATTTATACTGAATTTACTAACTTTAAGAAGAGTAGCAAGGCAAGAAATTTATAATTTTTTTAGTAAAAACAATTTTTTAAATCTAAGTCTGAGGAAAAATCTAAGTCCAACGCTTCTTGAAAAGTGTTATTGTCACTGTGATGATTATTGTATTTACATGACAAAGTACATTTTTAAATAATCGTACAGATATATTGACGTTTGTTATACGTGAATAACTAAGGAGAATCAAACAAAGATAAAGACTGTTATGTGTACGTTATATGAAAGTAATATATATTCTTTAAACTGCTCAAACAACTATTAAAAATAATGTTTCACATTCACAGAATATTTTGTAATGAAAAATTGTTTGTTACTCGTAAATCAGCAAATTCTTTGTCAAAGTCTGACATGGTGGTGGACAGTTTTGTTCAATTCAAAAATAAAAAAGTTCTCTATTCATTGCTAAAGTAAATAAATTTATTTTAATAAGTAATGCGGCATTGCGGATTTTATTCGCTTAAATTTAAAGTCTCCGCAAAGACGTGTATTGGTCACATTCTTGTTTGTGACGAAAGTACAAGTTGACAAAAGATTTAGCTGTTAATTGCTCACTCAAGATTGTTCTCAATTTTTAAGTTGCCCACCTTTATATTTTTTAATTCTGTAAAAGAAGCTTTGAAATGATCAGTTATTACTATTTGTAAAGGATTTTCATAAATTTGTTCAAACTAATCTTGCACATGAGGTATAACGCCCAATACTTGGACAAAACTAAAATTCAGACCGATATTAAGACAGTGAAAAATCAGTCATTGCAGCAAGTAAAAAGAGATATTTTAAAAAATGTAATTGATTAGTAAAGCTATGATTATTATTTATGATATACTTAAATTTTTAATAAATTTTAGAAAAATTTAATACAAGCGAACGATTCTAACTTTCACCTTAGGCGCCATAAGAGTACGATAATTTTTCTCCGTTTTCTATGATTTTGATAATAGGTAATGCTCGTTGAAATCAGTCCAATGCATTTGTATGCATGCTGTATGGTATTATTTTACAACTTTTACATTAATTAACAATATTTCTAATGTAATCGTGGACACAAAAAAATTTTTATAATTGATAATTAGCTGTCCAAGTACACCTCACGATTTCGCAGTAGTTCGACAAACGTGGAGCTCTTGTCCAACTTCAGGTCATAGGCACAAAAACGTCGTAGCCAGTACATAGACATACAATCAAAATTGTTTACCTTTTAACGTAGTTAATCTTTTACGCGAATTTTTTAAACAAAAGTGTATAAAAAGTGCAGTACTTTGTAAAAAAAACACTGTACTAATCAGTTTGTTGTTATGGGGTGCACCGCTTTAAGAAAATTATTTTTTCAACATTTTGAAAAGTTAGTCTCCGATTCACTGTAAATACAGAAAACGAAGTATGGGTTCTGAAAAGAGGAAAAATGTTTAAAAAAAAGATTAAAAGAATGGAAAAGAACAAACGTGGAGGTCATACAACAAAAACAAAAAAGAGAAGTAAGAAAAATTATTATCTTATTAAAAATAAATCTCAACTAACAAAACTAAAAAAATCAGTAAAATTGGTTTTACACTATCTCACTGATAGAACAATTGAAAAAACTGAGTGAGAACCAAGATAGGAACTTAATTGAGTTGGATAATTCGTTTGCGATTAAAGAGATGCAGTACCTGCAAAAGAAAATTCAAATCAAGAAGGAGAAGTGTGATTCCACACAATTAAAAATGTTGAAAACCAAAATGTACCCTGAAGGATTCATCTTGTATTTAATAAATTATTTTTGGAAAAAAAAAAAATTTTATTTACGAATTTCAAGTAATAAATTTGTTATTATTCATCACCTTCGTTAACCTTTTTTCGTTATAAGGTATTTATCTAAATGTATACTTTAGTTTTAATAGGTACTTGCGACTTATCATCATTTATACAACTGTAAAATCGTTTGAATAAGTATTTTCCAAGTACTGCTTTCCAACTTATCCAAGTATTGCAGCATTGTCCAACAATGGCTATTTATGTATGACAATGAGAGGAAAAGTAGTACAGGCCATATGGAAGAAATGAAGTTATTATTTTTTTTCGTAGTGGAAAAGGTGTTGAATACAAAAAGTTTTTGGATTACATATTGCTAACATTATGAGAGTTAGGTTTTATTTTTTTCACACAAAAAAATCGTTATTTAAGGCCGTAAACAGCGTTTTGAAGGTACGAAGTAGAGTTAACCCTACATTGAGCTACTTGTTTCTGCTGCTGCTGTCGCTGTTGTGCCTGCTCAGAGGTTTACAAGCAGCTTGATTTAAGTTAAACTGCACTTCGTACTTTTAAAAATATATTTTCGGCCTTAATAAACAATTTCATCATATAAAAGAAATAAGAACCTAACTCTTACAATGTCAAAAATATGTACTCCGGAAACTTTTTATGTTCTGCACCTTTTCCACCACAAAAAAAAATAAAAACTTAATTTTTCCCACAAGGCCTGTATTACTTTTTCTCTCATTGTCACATATATTCAACACCATCACACGCAGTGCAGGCATATTCGCAATATAATCGTATACCTTTCAGGATGATTTAATACCAACGCAAAATCTTTGAAGAAATTTTTGTTAAAGTTCATTTATTACTAATAATACATCATTGACAATAAATTCATCAACAACTGGTACTAATACGGCTTCGTTAAGAAAATCAGAAAATACATATAGAGATAAATAAACTTAAATATACATAATACTAAGTAAATAAATTATTAATTTGGTGCCATCTCAAGTGAGAAATTAACGAATCAAATTAAATATGTGGTCATCTTGTACTGGCATCAGTCGAAGAAAAATGTATCAATACAGGTCGTTTTGAAGATTTAAGGTTTGAGTAAATAAAATACCTAATGCTAATTTTTTTTTCACATCAGCTTGGTTACCTTAACACATAATATGAATCTTTCTCTATCGTTGAATTGAAAAAACTGACTATAGTATGTAAGCATCAGACAAAAAATTTTCTGTTTTAATATGAACAACAATTTCCAATTTTTGATGACGAAATATCCTGTTATTATCAAACTTTATTCACAATATTTTAACCACATAAATTTAATTTGGCTTTTTGACAGTAGATCAATGGTTAATGTGTTAATGTACTCTGTCTTTAATGATCAGGTGATTTCTTAGCTGACTGAGATCTCACCTGATCATTGAAGGCAGGGTATACTAAGTTTAAAAGTAAATATAACCTTTAGTTTCTCGAGACATTTATTTCACGTATCATGTGATTTCTCTTTCTTAAGTGGAAGAAGCACTATTAGTTTTTTTTTAAATGATGTTTGGAACTAACAGTAGTTATACAAATTTCAAGTTTTTATTTCATAAGCAACTTGCCTCTATGCATTCATGGTTGTATAGCGGTCTAATGGTGACACTTGAATACAGATTAATACCGTTTAAAATAGCTCTTTGGTTGGTCAGGTTCTTTTGAACAAACCAGAGGATCACTAGACAAACCAATGAGAGTGAGAGTTTCGCGATACATCAAACAGTATCAGGATGTATCAAAGTGTCGTGATCAGTCATCAGACCCCTGCATCGTCTTAGATCAAAAGCTGACGCCCAAAGGTAGTCAAAAGTTAAAACCAGTCACAATTTCCACAGAGATTAGGAAAATGTTATGATTCATGGAGATCTAAAATATTTTTATCATATTTCATTTTGGTAAAGAGTTTTGTTGGTGTTTAATAAGAGTTATGAGGTCATTACCCTATTCCAGCCGCAATCTAGACCAAAACATGTTTTTAATGTTGTCTAAAAAGTGCCATTTGTGGCAAGATTAGAATTTATCTTCTAACTGAAAATCAGCCTCCAAAAAAATAAACTCTCCCCATATAAGAAGATTGCCTACAGCAGCTTTGCTATTCGTTTTTTCACAATAATATACATTAGAAGCCAAGGTTTTAGTAACTTAAGATTTAATAAAGGGGGGCATTACCATCCTTTCACCAAATTTTGAAGAATGCACTACTTATCTAACGTTCATCTTATCTATTGGGATTCCAAAAGGTCACGTGACTCTCGTGATATCTATAGTCACTTGGGGGAAAAATCACACAGGCCTTGTAGGTACAATTATATTTTCATTTTTTTTACACGTTCAACGAGTGTAATACGATAAAAGCCTTTCAATAACATATTTTTGAGGAGATGACAATACTTAGGCTGTTTTTTTCCAACTCAATTAGTCTTTTGCAGCTTAAAACTTTCTTTTGAAAGTGCGAAAACACACATTTAACCTGTACAAAGTTCTCCCAATCCCGACTATATATAGGAAAACAAACAGGATTTTGGTAAGGTTAAATGTGCGTTTTCACACTTTCAAAGGAAAGTTTTAAGCTGCAAAAGACTAATTGAGTTGGGAAAAAATAGCTAAGGTATTGTCATCGCCTCAAAAATATGTTATTGAAAGGCTTTTATCGTATTACAATCGTTAAACGTGTAAAAGATATAAAAACAGAATTGCACCTACAAGGCCTGTGTTATTTTTCCCCCAAGTGACTATATATACCGCGAGAGTCACGTGACCTTTTGGAATCCCAATAGTTTTTTTTTTTTTTTTTAGTGATTTTTATACGTTCGGCTCCTAATAAGGGCACTAATCTGAGCAGTGAGGACTTGGGAGAAGGAACGGAAGAGAGATGGAAGGCCACCTATCTCTGGAAAGAGGGTAGAGGAAAAATAGAAAATTTTTCTGCAAGAAGATTACCTGCCCCGTTCACAAGGAGCATTGCATTGCGTGAAAAAGTACATGTGAAAATTCACAGAGGTATTTGCTCAAAAAAGTCACACTGGCCGGGAGTCAAGTTGCAGTCTCCAGCGTGCTGACCCACAACCTAGCCGGCTGAACTACCACGCACTCCTTATTTATAAATTCATTAAATATAATTTTAGATAAGTATTTTTCAATAAGATCATGGGGTACATTATTTTGAGGTAAACTTTTGGGCAGTATATACTTTCTAATCTTGCCACTTTTAGCAGAATGGCGGTATTTGTGACAACTTTTCATTTTCTATGCATTGGTCTTCGTTGAGGCTAGTACATAGTATTGTTCACATGGCAATTCTTTAATACCAACAAAACTCTTCACTAGAAGAACTATGACAATAACCTTTCGGATCTCTAAAAATCATAGGGTTTCTTAATTTTTGTAAGAGTCAAAGTTGTTGTTAATTTTTGATTATCCTCGTGCCTCAACTCTTGGTGTATCTGCACTTGCATGGAACTCAAAAACTGGAATGCAGTTTTAATATGTGCAGAGGTTGCTTATAGGGGGTACCTTAGAATACAAAAGTTTTTAAACAATTTTTTTTTAATTACTTCAAGTATCAAGCAGTGGGGCTGGGACCTGATTCTCAAAATTTATCAATCTGCTCACTTAGGAAGAAGATATTTTGTGCTAAAACTCTTATCAATCGGAGCATGGTGTAAAAATACAAGGTATGGCGTTATGCACCCCTTTAGATTGAGTAATCAGAAACGTTTTTATCGCGTTATCATATTTATCTGCAAACGTTAAATGCTTTTAAAACTATAAAGAAAATTATCATGAGACAACTTGTGAAGTGATATATTCTTTTATTTATTTCTGTTTTAGTAATTACGGTGATTAAACGTACATTTCGGCATTATTACCACTTAAAAGATTGAATAAATAGTTACGCAACAATCAGCTGGCATGTATATATCTCACAAGTATTTACATGTTACTGTACACAAAAACAAAAGATTGTGAAAGCTTGATACTTCAAAGCTGTACTATCAATACTTAAATCTAAATCATGGTTCAGAATTTAAAGAAATTCGATTTTTAATAGATATTGACGTAAAAACAACACGGTTACAATTTTTTGAGACTTAACCGTGTCAGAAAAATTTAATGGACACTTTTAGTGTTGTGAGTTGAAGACGGAGAACTATGTAGATTCAAGCATTTTCCTTGAATAAATTAGAATTACTATTCAAATTTTAATGAAAATTGGTAGAACAAAACACAAGACTTGAGACATATTTTAATTACTTCATCATTTTTATTTACCGGATATGAGAAAACAAAGAAATCAATAACAGTTAAAATATATTATTTTTATCAACGGCAGATAATTGTTGTTGCAACCTCATCTTAATCCGGTTAAATATGAATATTCAAATTTTTATAAAGTTGACTCTTTCTTTTTCATATTGCACGCGTATTGAATTATTAAATTCAGTGTAAGAATGGAACAAAATTTTTTTTTTTTAGTATGTTTAAGATGTATCAGTCTTGATGAAAAATATCGAAGTACAATAAATAAGTTAAACTTGCAGCATAATACTATTTAAAAAATGGATGCCATAAAAAAAAACCAGGGGTGAGTCTCAAGACCCCTTGCAGAAGTGCAACTTCTAACTCGTATGTTATTAAAATTGGTATAATAGAAACTAAGAAAATTTAGAGTACGCCTTATTTTAATAGGTCTTAAAGAACCAGATATTTGAATAGTGTAACTTAATATTATTACACAGTCAAGCACGTGCACGTATAGATTATATATACTTTAATATACTACTTATGTTACACACGATTCGTGCATTTTAAGTACTGGAATGTAGAATACAACAAAAATTGTCACTACACTGCGCTAAAAAACGGTACTTTTGATCCTTCAAAAGTACCGTCAAAAGGACAAAAATTCCTTTTATCGGTGCAGCATTTGTAAAAAAATCGTATCCACCCTATAGAATGAAGTAAGGAAGCCTTAGATCTCACATTAATGATCACCGTTGGCTTCGCCTCGGACGACTATAAATGTGAGATCTGAGACTTAGTCTATTTTCACTCTCTGTAGGTGTATGATGTAGTATTCGTACATTTGATGACATCATGTATATGCACAATTAACTATTCTTGAAATCTTTGTATGAGACGAATAAAATTTTTTTTTAATTTTGGCTACCGTCAAAGTTAAATAAACCACTTCATCTGATTGAGATTAGAGAAAACAATAGACATAGCTATTTTACATTATAAAGTTGTAATTTTTCATTTAATTTTACATTAGTTTATAATTCAATTTTAAAATTTACCTGTGCTTTACTAGTTTCTACTAATCTGAATATTTATAATAAGAATATAGTCACTTAACAATTATTTTTGTAACACATGATAGAGAATAGAAAATAAATCAATTTATAGGTAAGATAGGTAGCATGTAGCTTCCCCTTTGAGATATAATTTTAATTCTTTTTAGAAGTATTACGATTGTTTGTATAAATTTGTCTTACATACATTTTTGTACCTCAATACTTATTTTCTATTCGCTTCGTGTAGCAATTTGAAACAACGCTACCTGCAGGGAAAAAGATGTCAATGCTAACTAACAAAGAAACGTAGCATCAGATAACAATAATAAATATTTAACTAAAATAGTTTTTTTTTCAGTCCCAAGTAGCATAGTTATAGCAAAAAATACTTTTTTTTCAATTTCATGAAAAAAAAAGTAAATTTCTAGTACGAAATGGATATAATGTACGAGTGAAAAAAATAAATATTACTTTTTAATGTGCTGATTTTAAAGTACTTTACGAAATACATTGATATTCGAGAAAAATCGCAATGCTTACTAACAAATTACAACCATAAAAGAAGAAGAAAAAATTTTTTTTAATAAGGTACTATAAAATAGGTATTTTTCAATTTCAAACTATACTCAACACCCAAAAACAATTACGTAAGTTGTTTAACATACATTACTGTTAAAATAGACGGTCGTAACAAATCATTGTCCGTAAGATTCTGTGTATTCTTTTTAGTGAGTATTGACAACTTTTCCCCTGCAGGTAGCGTTGTTTCAAATTGCTGTACAAAGCGACTATGTAGAATTATTTTTGGCCTATCGGGCTTCACTTTCGAGGTACGACTATTTATCTAATTTTGAAAGGAAATGTTGTCACAAAAATTTTTCGAAAATTTTGCCAACGCCCGTACTGATTTTCCAAACATTCCATACTACATAAAACTTTGTTTTTACTTGATCTTCTCAAGATACAGTCGAATACGAGAAAACTAAGGTTATGTTTGTGTATGGTCCCACACCTCTCTATTTGTACACCTTAATAATGTAATGTATTTTGCCTCCCTTTCGAGATACATAATTTTTCGTTGTTTATAAAGGTTAGGTTGTCATTTCATACACATTCAATACTCTATACACGTTTATTTACGTACATTTATACATATAAAAGGATACATAGGAAAGGAAAACGATTTTTACAGTGTTTTTTGAAGACTTCAAAGAGATTCTCAGCTCCCCCCCCCCTTCTCACCAAAAACCGGATAGATACTTTTTGCGCTGCGTCAGCCGGTTTTGTCACAACTAGATTTCCAATACGCGGCTATAAAAGCTTTACTTCTAAGACTACTGAAAAGTTTAGTATTCCGAGGACAACACTCCGGTGACAGCAGCAAACAAAACAACCCTCAATAAAAAGTTAAGTAGGTACTGCTTGAAAATAACAACAATAAAAGTATCTAATATGCGTTTGTAAAAGTATATAGTTGTTTTTCAGTAGTCTTAAGAATCATGTTTCCAACAAATTATTCCACCGGAACAAGAAGAAGCTTTATGTCAGTACATTTGGAAGATAAAAAACAAAATGGTGGGTCTAACATCTATGGATTTGAGATGATTATCATTTGACCTAGCTGAAAACTTAAAAATTAAACATAACTTTATTCAAAAAACAGGTAATACCTACCAAAAAATTATTTTATCTACGTCTGCTATTCTTTATAATATGCATAAGTAGCTATGAATTAGTTATTATGTACATGTATGTTCATAATAATAACGGTATAAAATATTTATTTTAGGACTTGCTGGCAAAGATTGTCTCACAAGCTTCATAAAGCAACATAAACTATCTCTTCGAAAAAGCGAACATACTTTGACTGCTAGAGTTAATGGTTTCAATTCAGAGGCAGTGAAAGATATTTTTTTTGTTTTTGAAGGATCTAATGGAGAAATATTAATTCGAGCTACAAAACATTTACAACGTAAATGAAACAAGCATATCTTTTGTACCCAAATCTAGCTCTAAAGTTGTTGCGACTAAAGGGACACGTCAAGTAGGAGGTTTTCCATAAACTACATGGTCCCATATCTCACGTTCTTCAACCCCTCCCTTCACCCACGTGGTCAACCGTGGCTTTTGCTTAGACCCTCTTCCCCCTAAGCACGTGGTCTTTTCCCAAAATAATTTATTGGCATTTTAAAATTTTTTTTTGATGTTAAAAAAGTTTACACGAGGTTTGGATTTCCGCTTGGGCAGTGAAAATTTTTAAAGCGTAACGCTTTTTCTGTCCCGCCTATTTAGATATGCTAATACCGTTCTCTTTCTCTCTCTCTCTACTGAAGAGCGCTGAGTTTACGCTGCTGCCAGCCAAAATATATAGAAATACTATATCATATTCGTCTACAAGCAGTTAAGTATGCATGCGCACGCGCACACACACACATTTTCTGTGCACGGCTGCTGGCCAATAAGTGGCCAGTGCTGCGTGTTTACGCTGCCACCTGCAAGAATATTGATCTGTCTAATTTAGAGGTGAGGCAAGTGGTCTACAAGCCACAAGAAGAGACTGAAAGAGATGACAGTTGCCGTCCATTCGTGCGTGTATATTAGTTTGCGTCTGTCGGTTACAATTGACGAGTATAAATAAAACCTTACTTCTTAAGCACGTTGCTGTTTATATTTCACCAAATACTAACATTAATGAAATCATTCGCTTTTTGCGGTTTAATTTGCTACCATATTCAGATATTGGTTCTACCGCATTGCAAGGAAATTACCATTCTTTGCCTATGATTGTTTCTAGCAATTTTAATGTTAATTTCAATAATGAAAATTCGCAGCCTTTAATAGACTTTCTTTATGATTGTTTACATTTACATATTAATAATAATCGACTTCAATTTACTACCCTAGGTGGTACGACTATAGACGGAATTTTTTCGAGATTTTTAAATAAAATTGCATCCACAACATTTATTTCTTACTGTAGCTACCACAAACCAATTGTTACTATTCTACAGAGCGATGAACAGCACACTTTGTAATGAATAATCATGTAAATATTTTTTAGTTTGATTTTTTTTGGTACTTTTTCTACATTAATAAATATTTTTTTGTTAATAAAAAATGTGATATAAAATTTCACATTTTTTGTTTACTAAAGACACAGCTACTATTTGTAAAGTCGTTTTTTTTCCAAAATTTGTAGAAACTAAATTTTTTCGTGTTGCACGTTTCAGAACGCAATAAAAAATAGTAGCACATATCCATATCCATGTTTTCACACCTTCTTAGGGTCGAATGCGATACTATGACTGGATTTTAATTAAGCATTTTAAAAGTATTCTGAAAGTTTTATTATTGATGAATAAAAGTGGACGGTGATACAAGCCAATTTATTAAATTACTTATGTTAAATTAAGCTTTTTAATTTAATAATTATTTTTATAATATAGAATAATAAAATCAGACAAAAAAAAGGTATAAAGAACTGCACGTTAGTTTTAGAATTTTATTAAATTAATATTTAATATTTATTAAATTTGTAACTTTATAATAGTATACTTCATAAGGTAAGTACACGTAAGGAATCTTTACAGCGATTCACGCTCACACAGCTAACTGCCTGACTCACACAAACAACTGGCATACGCCAGCTGGAGTCGGACTACTCAAACATGTACATATATTAGTTACCCTTATAAAATTTATAGATATAGTAAATCCTTAACACTTATTATAAAAATACTCTTCAATCTGATAGAAGTGTTCTGAAAATATTATTATCAATCAATCAACGGTATAGCTTGTTTCGTGTATTTGAGCAACCGCTTCATTCGTATTTTCTATTCAATCAAGATTTTTTTATTAATACTGATAATCACTGAATTAAAACTTTTTAATAATACAACCATATAGATGGATGTTGACGTAGATGGATTTGATATAAGCGCTGTGAGATTTTGGGGCGTAAGTAAATCGCTTGACAAACTAACAAAAACAGGCTACTTTTTGTACTTAATGAAAAAAGTACTCTCATATACGTGCACATGCCCAGTAACAAACAACTCGCTCGGGCCTGTCAAGCTGATATTTGCGTTAACAGAAAAAGAAGCAAAACACTGACGACTGGCTAGTCAGCTCACTTTCTGTCCACTAGGTTTGCTTTACTTGGCATTGAAATTGCGCTTGCTAATCCAAATTTTTTATTTCTTATTGTACACGGTAAATATAATAAAAATGTTTTTTTCTCTTTTCAAATATTTTCGCGAAGCACGTGACTCAGTCTTCAACCTCTCCCTTCCCCATATGATTTAACATGGTTTTTTATCATACTCCTCCCCCCTTGAACTGACCATGTGGTTTATGAAAAGCCCCTAGGAAGGCTCACTACTGCTGAGCAAGAAGTGATTAGATCACATTAGATTAAATTAGTCCTTTACTAGTCTAAGAACTTGTGGTTTATTATAGTCTAAACATGATACAAACCTTGAAACAAGGACAAATCAGTAGGTACTTACATATTAGTAGTACAAATCTTGCGGAATTTTTAAGAGTAAATAATTATAGTAAAAACTGAAGAAATATAATAGAATAAACAAAAATAAAAGTTTGCAACAACAATAGCACAATTAAAATAAAAATAATAAGACGAGGAGCCTCTGAAGTGCATGTCCAAGGTCCTAAGTTGTCGCAAGAGGTCGCCCTTGAACCTAGTTGACACCATGCTTCTGCAAACTCATACGGGTACACTGTTCCACATTCTAGCAGTATTAACAGTGAAGCTGCCCTTAAATCAGGTATCAGGTCTAGCCCAAGGAATCACAAGGTCAAATGTGCATAATCTAGTGGAGCTAATTTTGTGCGCAGACTTAAAGGTAAAGGGTTCGCTCAAGTAAACAGGTGTATTGATATGCAAAACCGTGGCAAGCAGCTAGATGACGCTGTACATAAGCCTGCTGTCTAGGCTCAGTATGGAGTATTTTCTATATATATGGATGAGATATGCTCCGACTATCGAGTGTCCGCGACGAAGCGCAGAGTAGGATTCATACATCAGTCCAACTATACTCGCATCTCGGCTGACAGTCTAATCATAAGCGGGATACAATATTCAAAGTACGAAAACACGAGGGATTTTACAAGCATGAAGCGTGTCTCCCTCAGTAAGCAGTCACCACATCTTCTGAGCCAGAACAGCGTTTCAAAATACTTTGCAGAGGTATTTATGCAGAGATTTCTCATACTAAGCTCGTTATCAAATATAACGCCAAACAGTGTAATCTTTGTAGAGAAATCAATCGGAGTACGATCTATCAGAAACACGGGTGGGGCATTCACTCATCCAAGACAGTAACAGTAGAAATTTGTATGTCTGCGGCTAGTGCATTTATGCCAATCATAATGATTTTCCCATAAGCAAAAGTAAATAACGAATTTTTAGAGAAGCATTTTTTTCCCTAGCAAGAGATTGGGCCGAGTGCCATAAAAAAGTGTGGATGCAATCAGAAATTTTTACTCAGTGGTTCCAAACGTTCATAAGATTATCTCACGCCTCAAAATAAAACCCAGTCTCCTTGTCCTAGGTGATCACCCACTCATCACATATGAAAAATTTAAAAGTGATTGAGATGGCTAGAGATAATGGAGTTGTTATCCTCTATTTTCTTCCTTATTGTACGTTCAAGCTCCAATTACTTGACGTTGCATTTATAAAGCCTGTAAGCCATTACTACACAGCAGAAGTCATGGTGTTCCAACGCAAAGGTCAACGAGTTACGTGAAGAAACATTTTTTTTCTAATTTTTTAGTTCTTTCATAAGGCAGCCAAGGTTTAGACTGCAATGAAGACCTACAAAAAAACTTGAATATAATAATTGTGATAATATCCGTGTGTTACACGAATAATGTATTCTGATTTGTCGATAATGACTGTGGCATTGCCTTTGTCTGCTTTTGTTACTAATAAATTTCTATTTTGTTTGAGAATTCATTAGTTAGTGCGATCATGTTTGTCATTTTTACGTCATCAAATTTTTGTTTGCAAGTAGACTTAAACATTTTTTAAAGGTTTTCGATATGCTACTTCTAATTTTATCACCATTGAAACAAAAAAATAAAGTTCTGCTATTAGTAGTTTGGAAAACTCAAACTTTGATTTTGTGTCAATGTTACTTGTAAAATTAAACAGTTCGCCTAGTTTTAAGATATTGACGACTAGATCTAGAATATTTATACTGGTAAGATTATAGAGCCACTTTGTATTTTAGTCGTTACCTACGGTGGGAGTAGGCGATGATATTACATTTTGGGTGCATTGACCTGTCAGCTGATCACTAATTAGTGCCTTATTGTATATGATAGATTTATCGTTATCAACGCTGTAATTATATTTGTAATTAAGTAAATTGTTGATTTTTCTATTCAATTTGAGATCAAGAGTGGTCAAATCTATTGTTAATTTAAAAAAACATAATTTTCAAAAGCAGTCATTGTGTTGTTATCAACATAAGTTTCATTAAGTATATTTTTTTTTTTTCTTAATTGCATTAGTTAAATAACGTTAATAGGCGTTTGCATAAGCGATTTCGTTATTTAGAATAACTTTTATGGTAATGAGCTCGATTTTGAAATTTTTGGTTATTGCAGATTTGCTTTTGAATTGTTAATTATTTATGAATTTTTATCCGTGCTCAATATGTTTTGATAATATGTCATAGTTTCTACATTTAATGAGAAACTTACACTGTGATCTGATTTATTTAAGTTCACGATAAGCAGTATAAAATTTAAAAAACAATATTTTAACATGACCTTTTGAAAAATTTTCTATTGAGCATAGATCGAGGAGACCGATGTGTCTTTCCTTGTTTGGAAAGTACGGATCAGGCGAGCCGTGATAGATCCCAATTCACTCACGTTTTTCAACTTGTACAATCTATGCATAATGACTCAACAAATGTATTGTTGCTGTCTACAAACGTAACTTTTTCAACCAGCGTCCAAATTTTTATTATTTTAAGATTCAAGCAATAGCTGATGATAAATGTTAAAAATAACGACTCGAGTGGTAATGCTGTCAAGTATTTATTGAAATAATAACTTTAAACATTTCAGCCCGTACAGCTATAAGGATAAAAAGGATATTATCAGGCACGAATTTTCTATAAACACAAAAAAAAAGCGTAAACTGCAATGTAATGAATGCTTTAAAAACAAAGAATTATACTTAAAATTTGTGCTGTAAGTAACACTTACAATCGTCACACAGGCAACTATGTGTAGCACGCAAAATAGTAAGGCAGCGAAAATAACACTGATACTTCGCAAGTCCTTATAGAGGCGCCACTCATGCATGTATGCTATGTCTATGTAAGCGTCGGTTAACATTTGAGTAAAAGTAATAAGAACATTATAACTCACCTTGAAAATTAAAACTTATAACATAAGATCACACAGTGCCATTCCAAACATCTCAAACAATTTAATGACTTAAAAATGACAAACAAGATCGCAGTAACTAATGAATTTCTCCAACAAAATAGAAATTTATTAGTGACAAAAGCAGACAAAGGCAATACCATAGTCATCATTAACAAATCATAATACATTGAGAGTGATAAAGAACAACTAAATAACGATAAATATTAAATATAAATTTAAAAAAATCAGATGAAAGAACTGATTTAATGTATTGAAACATTTTTAAAGCGTTGGCATGATTTAGGAATTTTCGACGATTGATAATTCAATTTAAAATATTTGGACGTGGGCAAAACGAACCTAGCACGATGGTATGGCTTGGTTAAGATACACAAGGAAGGATACCCGTTGCACATTAGTTTCCGCTGTAAATCCTCTAATATGTGATTAATCAAAATTTTTAACAAAATTTCTAAAACCAATTCATTTGTTAAAAATAGTTTTCATTTAAAAGAAAAGATCGATTCGTTTATTATACCACCCGGTTTCACCTTAATTAGCTTAGATGTAGATAGTTTGTTTACCAATACGAGTAAAGAGTTAATTTTTAGTCCATAGAAAGAAACTGGAAATATTTACGTAATAAAATTACTTATATGTACGATATATTGACGATAAACTAATGTGGGTGCTTATTATAACTATTCCTTGTGCCAACTATAAATTCTGCCCAAGATAACAATTTCATGACAACTAACTGGTTCAGAAAATCTACCCATTCTGGGAGGTATTTGAATTTGTAACGAGGCAGAAATGGCCTCCACGTCCCAAAATGCTCTCGCTGATGCAACATATATACAAGGAGCATTAATTTTAAACTTCTTCGAATTCGTTTGTTTTTTGGGAGCTGTATATACGCTGAGAGGATAAGAAGAGGATGGCAACAAACAAACAGCTGAGCTGCAGAGATACAGCAGTGCTAGCGGAAAAGGACAAGAAAACACGAGCGTGACTACCAGGACACACACCCGAGTAGAAAAAGTCTTCGGCTAACTGAATGGTACCCTACGGGCCGTATGCTGTAAGCAGACAGCGGTCCGTATACGTCATGAGCACAGGCACGCCTTCGGGTCACCTTCGGTATCCGAAGGTTCAGTTGCCAAAGACTGCCCGAGGGCGGCCCGAATGCTCCAACCGTTCGACAGCTGAAGACTGCCCGTAGACGGCCCGAATACTTATGATACATACATGTATATTTATAGTATTGCAATCGACATAGATACATACTGATTTGTTTTGGTTATGAATGTGTTCATTTATCTATAATTGTTGTATTAAACCTATTTTAATTGAAATGGAAGATGACAGAAAAAAGGTTACTTGTATCGTAAAAATTTAAATGCTAGATTTGCAAGAAAAAGAAAACATGGTGAAACCATTGTGTATATCAATAAAGACAAAATTGATGTAGGAGGGGTGGAAAATCGAAGTAAAATTAATGTGGATGAAAGCCTCGATGACAACTGCAATTTAGAAAGATTTATTTATGATGAAGTGGAATCTTTAACAGTGGAATCTGAAAGTGTGAAAGACGAAGCGAAGAAACAGTGCCAAGAACAAAGTGATGCTCCTACAGAAAACGATGGTTGTGAGGATAAAAAAGACTCGTTTTTAGCTAATGTGCTTAAAAATTACATAAAAAAGTTTCATCCTTCATATAAACACATTGATTATTTACTGAAAGAGTTAAGGCAAATCGATCGATGCATGCAGTTTTATCGTACTCACTACATATCGATATTATATTATACTTGTTCATGTACATATAAATACCAGAAGTATTCTCTCGTCTCTCGTACACTTCGCCTTGTCAACCCACGCACTACCTCTAACGCTCTTGATCTATCTCTCTCTCTTACTGCCTACGCTACTTCTGAAAAACTCACTCTCTCTCTCTATTCTCACGTCCTAGTCAAAGTCCGCGAGTCTAACCCAATGCGATGTCATCCGGGGTTCTCGAGCGGGTCGTCCGTCCTACGGCTTTGATCTTTCACTTCACTCCCACTTAACCTCTTCTTCTGGTCTGAGCTGCTTCCGTAATTCTCTACCTGGAGACCTCATCGTTCTGGGAGAACACAGCAGCTGCTAGACTCACGCACAGACTTCTTTCCTTACACTCTACGCACCTTACCGAAAACTCTCTCAACTATCTCTCACTTTCACACCTTTCTCTCGCTACGTAAACCCGCACCAATCACCGAAACTCTCACTGCTCGCACCAAGGCGCTCAGCTCGAGACTCTCCTAAGGACTGGCTCGCGATGTCCTGCTTAGGCAATGGCCGCCGCCACTGCTGCAGCCACATATCTCCCCTCGCAATCACTCTCAACATAGCAGCTACTGCGTAGAGTAGATCCCACCCTTATGCGGCGCGTCCGGCGGGTTGGAGACCCATTTCATCCCGTTCCGAAGAGCGAATGAGTGCATCTTTTTACTGTCAATTTGAGCCAACCCCTCGAGTAGTTCGCTGCACGCCCCTCGGAAATTTGTACCATTGTCACTGTACATGATCATTGGTGTTCCTTGAAGAACTGACAATATCTGTATAGCCATAATCGCTGCGCTCACGGTTAGACTGTGCGCTACTTTTAGCCGTTTAGCTCGAGTCATCAAGCACGTGAAGAGCAACCCCCAGCGTTTTTCCCTAGTGCGTTTCACTTTAACGTATAGCAGGCCGAAGTAGTCCACCCCGTAATGGCTGAACGGCCGGTGTTTATACGCGAGTCTTCCTTCGTGTAACGGTGCCAGTATCGGGTTTTTTGGCTGCACCTCAGTTTACAAATTAAACAATCGTTTTTTATACTTTTGAGTGCGGCACGCAAACCGAGTATGTAATAATTTTGCCGAAGTTCGTTTATTACGGTCTCTGAATTCCCGTGGTAAAAACGTCGATGATATTTCGCGATCAATAGTCGAACAGCAAGGTTTTTTCCGTCAAGCACTAAGAGAGAACAGTTAAATTGAGCATTCGGTATATTCGTGACTCGTCCCTCTATTTGCATTATTTGGTCCCTCTCTCGTACCAGCCAGGCGACTAGCCCTCATTATCGGCTTCTGAGTTTTCAACACTCACAACTCCTCCGGAACACTTACCCCCTGGGACACTTTATAAACATACTTTTCTGCCTGACTCTAGCGTTCAGGGCTGTTCCCCATCCCGACACTGAAATTTCTGCTAGGCTTCATCTCGAGATTGTACCACGCGCGCTGGCCAGCGTAGAACATATTTACGGACTCGACAAGCAGCAATCAGTAACCCGTTCTATCCTAGTAACTTCGCAACTATCGGTAATTCCCTGGGCTGCCCGGCGGTCGTGTTAACGTACTGGCGCTTTCTTAATTCCATGCAGTCAAGATCGCGTTTCTGAAGTGGTGAGAGTGGCTCGGGCACAGGCCAGTGTTCAGCTGCAAGTGTTACAAATGTAGAGCGTTCCAACCACTGAGTCGACTGAACTACCTCCACCCCCTCACATTTTCCCCGCGTTGCACAGTCGGCCGGATATAGTTTTGATGGAACCTAGTGCCACGTGGCTTTACCTGTGAAATCACTTATTTCTCCGAAGCGATGCGCGACGAAAATGTTCCAGATGCGAGGCTCACTGTGTATCCAATGCAATACCGTCCACGAATCTGACCCTAGATACCACTCGTTGCAATCGATATCCAATTCACCCACCACCGTATTAAGTAGCTACGCCGCTGATAAGTCTGCCTGCAGCTCCAATCTAGGGATTGATAACTGTTTGTCAGGCGCCACGTGCGATTTAGCCATTACGAGAGCTACATAAGTAGATCCGTCAGACATCTCACTTCGCAAGTATACAGCGGCCGCGAAAGTTTTGAGGCTCGTATCGCCAAAGGCATGAAGGGTTGCGTTTTTAATCCGCGCGTACTTCAGACTTAGACACCGTGGTATATGAATATCGGACAAGTTCTTTATGCCCTGCAACCACGATTTCAAAATCCGCTCTTCTTCATCCCGTTAGGGCTCATCCCAGCCGATCTTGCTGCGCCAGACATCTTGCAGAATCAGTTTCGACTTGAGAGTGAAGGGGCACAGCAAGCCCAAAGGGTCATACACTGATATCATGATGCAGAGGTCCTCCCGCTTAGTGGGCTTTCGCTGCCCGTCGAGCAGATGACCTGGGATGAACCTGAAGCCCAAATTAACTCCTAACGTGTCCGATGTGGTATCCCAAAATAGGCCCAATACGCGCTGATTGGCTTGGTCGCACAGCCCCTTCCGACTTTCTCCCACGTTGGGAGTGCCTTCCTCCGAAACCCCAGCAATCGCCCAAGCTTCGTTGCTCGCCTACTTGTGCATGACAAAGTTCGCGTGAGAATTTATTTCTTCCATGCCACCTCGACTGATCAAGTAATCGTCGACGTAGGAATTGCGTACGATGCTGTCAGCGGCCTCTGGTTTGGACTTTTGAAAGAGTCTTGCGTTGGCGTTTTTTACATACTGTGCTGTACACGGCGACGATTTTGCCCCGAACACAAGACACTTCATTTCTTACATTTCTGGAAACCTGGTACGATTCTTTCTACGCCAGAGAAACCTTTGCGCACCCTGATCCTATTCGATCATCTTCACATGCAGGTACATATCGCGTATGTCAGCTTGACACGCAACGCTGTATTGTCGAAAACGTATCAAAACTCTGAGTAGTGATTCCAGTAAATTGGGTCCCGCCTTGAGTTGGTCGTTTAGGCTTATCTCTTCGGACTTCGCCGCCGCATAAAACACAAGTCGTACTCTGTTGAGTTTGCCATAACGCCAAAGTGAGAAAGATACCAAACGCGTTTCTGGTGAGCGTCCTCCATTATGCGAGCGGCATATCTGCTAGCTATTAATCGGTCAATTTCGTGGTAGTACAGTGCGGCAAACGCGGGATTCCGGTCTAACTTACGCTCTAAGGAGCAAAGCCTATTAAAAGCCGTTAATCGGCTGTACACGAGCGGAGGACTCGAGCTATTTCACAGGAGCCCGGTTTCCTACACTGTACCCAACGAGCGGCTTGTTTCTTCCAAAATACTAACAGCCCGTTTCTGAGTGGGGTTAGGTCTATTTGTCTCTCTAACACCTAGACTCTCTATTTCAGAATACTCGCGCACGATGCCGTCCATCGTCGCAGTTTCCTCCCGGCATCCCAAGCACATCCCAAAGGTTTCACCGTATGCCTGCAGTGAATACGAACCCTCCTGCCTCGCTTTACTCGGCGCTCCGTGCACTACCTAACCTAAAAATGTCGATGTGAGAGCGATGTCGGCGAATTTCATCAGCCTAACCTCGAAACTGACCAACGTTCGCCAGTTGTCCTGCCCAATCAGCACACGGGGGGTCATATTAGCGTAAGGCTGAATAAAAATGCTCTGTTCTCTAGCTTTGCATCTAATAAAATCCGCGGACAACGACTGACTCGGGAAGAACAAACCAGGTGCCGACAAGGCTCCCTCGATCTTATAGACCTCTTCGCTACCCTCTCCCTCTACAGAAAAGTCCACTATAGTGCACACTTCGTACTTTTCATCAGACGCTCGAAAACCATTGAGACTAACGGTAAGCGTGCGTCCCCGAAATCCTACTTAGCCTGCTAAATCAACATCAATTAGTGTTACGGTAGACCCATCGTCCAACAAAGCAAAGGTTTTGATCACCACGCTCGGCTCTGTTACATAGATAGATAGGATTTTCATCAGGGGAGGGGACGCCGACAGTCAATTATTATATACCGTGTTCACTTGCGCGGGGTGGGCGTCACTCGGGTACACGGATATTGCGGGATCTTTACTAAGTCCCTTCGAGCGCGTGGGGTTATGCAGAAGTGTGTTGTGCGGGCCCAAGCATAGCGCGCACCTAGGTGCCCTGCATTTCTGCTGTAAATGACAGGGTTTGAGGCACTTAAAGCACAAACGACTCTTCTTAAGCCGAGGCACAGATTCTCATGACAACGCGTAGCAATCGGCCGTCCGGTGGTTTTCCCAGAAATACACTGCGCACCTGCCCACACTTCGCACTTCTCCATCGTTTTTCGCATCGGTTGTCGCAGTCCCGGTAAATACACGCTTTACAATGCCCGATTGTCTTTGATTTTTCTTGTTGTTCGTAGCGTGGTCAGGTAAAACGGTCGAAAAATCAAATATTCCACCGACTACTGCTAGCTCGGCCTCTCGATACAAGAACTCTGAGAGTCTATCGAGCTCAGAGCAGTCGCTCACATGCTCGGCAGCGTACTTATTGTAAGCGTACTTTAATGCTGTTGGTGTTTTACTGCCGACTCATTGTAATACATCCGGATTGTGTAAATATCCGGTTAAATTGAGATTACGCAACGCCACGACCGTGTTTTTAAGGCTAGACGCGAAGTGAGGCAGCGTAGCTTGACCCGCACTCAAAGATGGCAGGTCGTAAATTTCGCGCATGAGCTTCTTAGCAAGAATTTGCTTGTTGCCATGGTGCATCTCGAGAGTGATCATGATGCTCTCCACGTCTCACCCGGTGGCCAACAAGGTGTTCACAATCTGACGCGCTTCGCCCTGCAACGCACTAAACAATCGAGCTACGTTCTCTTGGTCTTTAACCTCGTTAACAAGCGCGAATTTGTTTCACCCTGCGACGTATTCATGGCACGCAACGTCGTCTCAAATACTCCCGACAAAAGCACACTTAAGTCAGCTGACAAATCCAACGTCCGAGTGCTCTGAGGAGTTGATGTGCTGGCGTCCACGCCGCCGAAACCATGAAAGGACTGCTGCGTGTCGTCTAGAGGAGATGTACCACGCTGCCTCTTGTTCCCAAGCTCGTCCCCCTGGTCACCATCACCTGTGAGTTTTCGCTTGGACGCCATCTTACTTTTCCACGTTCTGTTCTTTCAGCGTCACCTTACTTATCCCGAAGAATTCCCGGGTTTCAGCAGCATTTGTAGACGTCGGAGTGTGAAAGGGATAACATGAGACATACAAAAAGCAGACAAAGTTGATTTATAGTATTTTAGATTAGTTTATTAAAAAAAAATTATTATGGTTATACACACCTTATTCGCTCAACGCTGTGGGTTAACTAACTCGCTACCGCTAACTCTCCACTCTCTACCATCACAGTTCGCCTCTCGCTCTCTCTCCTTCTCTCTGCGCCCCTTCCCTCACCGTCTAGCACACACACGCGCACAAACATAACGCACTTCGAGCAGCCTCGCGACCTGTCGACTTTCGATAGTCAAAAAGACGAGTGGAGCGTAGGTTTGCCAAGCAAGTTAGTTATCTCTTAAACTGGGAGAATTAAAAAAAAAACACCGTCGAGATGATTGAAGCCTGAACGGCCCCAGGTAATTTTACCTGTGTACGCTGTGTGATCTTCACAACAACGGGACATTGCGCTCTTCGAGGTCCATAATGACAATTTTTGGCCTGAAGGCCACGATTTCTCGTGCCTTGATCACCCCGACGGATTCAATCACAACAGTCAAGTACCGCACTAGCGTATCTCAACGCACTTCATGGTCGCTCCAACGCTCCCGCTCGTCAACCGCACTATTTACAGTTGAGTTTTTTTCCTGTCTTGTTTATGACTATTACATAGAACGGCAGCTAGCCCCAGCGGTCTTACTTAAGTTTACGCAGCACATTACAGTAGATCGGGTAGTCATATATAATTGGTAGTTAACGATCCAAGAAACAATAGGATGAAAATATATACTTAGAATCGGTAATAATATAATTTTTAAAAGAAAAAAATACTCACGCGGTTCGATCTCTTACAATCAGTAACACAATTAATACCAAACCTTGTTAAAACGACCCAAGTAAACTGTATTTAAAAGAATAACTATTTTAAATTATTTTAAAAAAAGAATACATTAATTAAAACTATCCATACCGTTTAAGTAAAGATTTTTACCTGGCTAAAACAAACAAATAAAGCTCACGAGCTGGGCTCTAAGAGACTGATGAATAGGTTGATGAGCATTCTAATTTAAGTACAAATAATTCTCTAATTTGGAATGCTCCATTTTAATGCATGCAATTTAAATATTTATAAAATTTATAAGAATCAATATCTGTTAAAGAGTTATGATTATGAAATCTGTAAATCATGTAGATAACGTCCGAAATCCTATAAGTAGTAAATGTTGATTAAGTTAAAAAAAGTTATTATGAATCGTATAAGTAATAAGATTGATTTTTTTTTACTAAAGATTATTTCCAAAATGTTCTTTATAAAAAAGTTAGGCATACGTCCACATTAAGTAAATATTATTGAATAAAAACGTATTAATACTTTAAAGATACGATCAAACTGTTACTTGCACAAATAAGGAAAAAAAGTGTGTGTGTTTCTATCTACATAAGTGAAAAAAAAACTTATCATCCTAATGCCAGATATTCCCCATCCCATTACGTGCTATACCCTACTACGGCAGTCCACGCCCACGCCTTACTCTTATAAGTATTTCATTTTCATTAATTACGTACACATTTAGGTTCAAAAATGTCTTTGGGGGTCAGAATTATATTTTTAAGATTTTTTACTTCGTAACTATGTTTTTTCAATCACTAATTTCAAAATAGATATGTTACAATAACTTCGACAGCTTAGGGAGCCAGTATTGCCCTGCCCTCCCTTACTTACCATAGTGTATTTATGAGCACGCGTATGTATATAAGCCTCCTGATATGAGGGTTTACTACAAGCTATATACCCATTGCGAGGCTAGGCTGCCAAGTCTGCCGAATACGATCGTATAGACAGGTAGTGACAAAGTGACAACTAGTTTCAGTGCTCTGAAAAGATTCTATATTTTCATCCTAAGCTCTGTTACAATGGCACGGCGCAGTATGTATAACTTAGTCGAATGACTTAGTTCAAGTCAATTTAGAGTTACCAGATTGGTTTTCTTAACTGCGATCAGTGATTACTAATTTCTTTAAGTAAATTATACTGTATTATTTTCATTGTTAAATAAAGCGTAGTGTTGTGCATTTCATTTCTGCGTGTCCAATTTTTTTATTACTCCTCTTTCTTGTCTTTGTCCAGCTCAACCTATCGACTATAGATAATGCAATCCACTCAAATTTCAATACTAAAACAAGTTCTTCAAGCCTAAAAATTGAAGGGCAGAAAAGAAGATCAAGCCATTGCACTGGTAAAGCTACGTGTGATTTTTTCCTCTTGAGTGAGTTGAAATTGAGAAGCGAAGTAAATACGGTTAAAACACCAATGTGTTGTCTGACTCCTCACACACGCAGCGAATACAGACACATGTAGAGCAAGACCTTCGTTGCCATTTCATGAGCATGGTATTATTAAGCAGGATAGCTCCACACCCAAGCTTTCTAAGCTTTTTGAAAATTTAAAGTGACATTTTTACAAATTTGCGTTCACGATGGATATCGAAAAGATGTTTTAATAAGTCTTGATGAGCGATCAGGCTTATACTGACTCATCTACTTACCACTGCCACCATATATAGCCTGATGAATGCACTCTTCTAGGCAACTTGAATTTCAAGGCAACTTACCATCGATTACACAAGTATTCATTCCTATGGTGTCAAAATACTCAGAGAAGAGTTTTATTTCGACAAATGTGTGTCAAGAGGTCCCACACTCTAAAAAAAGTTAAATCCAAAAAACTTTTCAATTTGGCCATTATTGGCAAGTTTGCAGACCATATATTGACAATGAATCAGTTCTCGGGTAACATGGAATTCTGGCTCTGATAAATTTATGTTATGCTTCATAGTAGACTTATTACCATCATCTTCGTAGCTAAGATCCTGTGAATCTCTGTATCTCTTTAAAATCTCGTAAAACGATCTTTTACTTAGCCCGACAGCTGGTATATTGATCAAATAGTTGAGTGGTATCTCTTTATTAAACTCTGTTGAACTTTAATGCCGGAACTTTGACTCACTAGAATGCGAGTTCCTTAAAATTCGCAGCGTACGATGCCTCTAATGCTACCTACTCGGCTGTTGTTTATACTTACGTATTTATTGAAACAGGATGTCAAGCTATAAGTTATAAAATCTATAATAGCTCTTTAACGGTGGTTCTACTTTACCTCATCATCATCAGATTGTATTTCTGGACCCTCTTCCAGAGATGCTATCTAAAATCGGCTACCAATCGGAGAGGGTTTAGGGAATTTTCTGCTCCACTTCTCACGGTGCTTCCAGCCAAACCATCGCAAAAGATTTACGTCTGTACTAAAGAAACATTACTCCTGACCCAAAACTCAACCACAGAGATTGTTTTTCACCATCACCACCAACACGGCCACTTATCAACCGGCAGAAGAAAAGGTGAGACTATGCATCAACGTAGAGGCACTCGAAATCCAACAGAAGCAGATGCATCAATGCTATCCTAGAAGACATCGAGGACGCCCAGCGACCAGAGCAGGCTAGGATCGTGCCATACTAGACAATGGTCCTAACACAGACAGCAACTAGTACCAAGTCATGCCATGTGGATCGTCACATACAAAAAGACATCATGCCCCCAGTCAATCAAAAAGACATTAAGGCGGATCGACCATCTTTTGCGATCATCCTTGGTTCGGATGGGTTGACAGCTCGATAACTTCAGGCAACTCCAGCGACTATGATTACTGGATTGTAGAGCTTAAAACTGTGATAAGATCATGTATTCACTGACATCTTTCCTGCTCAGAGACCATCTTCATCCTCTCCGAAAAATGAGACCACTAAATTTTACTGCGACTTCCTTATAATCTCCGTTACATTAATACTTTGCAGAGTATAACTCAAGATCTTGTCACAAAAGATTTACAGACAAGTTAGCCTGGATAATCAACACAGGGCCTTTCGAGTAGGGATAAATAACTGCTAGTACATCACCGTGCTTCTTAATGCGCTACTGCGGTCTAGATTCATCAAGATTGAGTCAATGTTTCTAACAACACTTTGTCTTATAAAAACCTTTAACAGTATTGAACACACTGCACCATAGAGGTATTATTAATAGAGGGGGCAATCAATACGGCCACGTGTAAGTGAAAGCGTCTGCTCAGGGAAAAGAGAAAGAAAATCGGACGAGTCTTGCATCTCCCTCACACCTCTCCATTATTGGGTTATTGGCTAACTGCCTGCACTGTTATCAATAAAGTGGCTATATATATGGACTGTCTAGAGGAAATCAACAGAGAGGTGCAAGGGAGATGCAAGACCTGTCCAGTTTTCTTTCATTTTCTATGAATGGACGCTGCACTCATGGTTGCAGGATGTCCATTACAGTTTATTAAACATTTTCTTTACTTGTATAACAACGCAAGCACTATGCTATCAAATAAAAATTAAACATCAAAGCTACTAAAAGTCAGAAAAGGCGTCAAACAAGATAATTTCGATTATCTGTGGTCTTTAACATGGTAGAGGACCATCTACAACAGTCTCTGTCACAGGAATGCTGCTTCACCTTCACTGGGATGACTATCCGAACCATGGTTTTCGCCAATGATACGGTTTTCCTTGTAGACTCATTCACTTGGCTTCCACATTTGGTCAACACAACTACCACCTACCTAAAGTCCTGCAATTTACGCCTTAATACCAGCAAATGCCACATAATAGCAATAATGGCAGACAGACATCTGAAAAAGACTCTCATAAATGAAAACAGAACATTTAAGATTAATGGCTCACCACTACAAGCCTTAATAAGAGAAAACTAGTGGAATATATCGGGCTGGAATTAACATCCAAAGGCCAAAAGAAAACAAGATTTATTACTACAATCAGTCCAATATATGGGCACCATTCTCGGACACTTTTAGTTTCTGAACGGTAGCTATTTGCGCACGAAGTATTGGCTCCTTTAGGAATATGTTACCATATGGCTCTGGGCAGGGCAAATATCAGCAAGCTGGCAGCAGTTGACAGGGCAATACATGCTTTCTTATGACAATGGGTTACTTTGAGGATTAAAACTTAGTCTGTTTCAACACCTCAACGCACAATAGCCAAAGTGCTATTTTAAAGAAAAATTTTTGCTGCAACTACGTTTTAGAGATAAGTATATACAAAAAAGTGAAAGATACTCTTTGTGTGATTAGTCAACTTATTAATAATTTTAGTTTTTTGAATTACATCTATTCACTGGCAGGCCTACAAATCTAGAATATACCGATTTCTTAGACTTTTTCCAGGGATCAAAGTGGAGAACTCAACAGACCTAATCTAAGAAAGTTCTTAAGATATAGGTGGTAGAGGGCACTAAAAATAAAAAGTTACTGCTTTTACGTTTCACTTTCATCCGTAGCATGAAAAAAAAACTGTAAATATAACATTTATCATCAATCATAATAGTTTGATACGTATCTTACATAAGGAGAACAAAATTCAAAATCGTGAATCCAATATAGTAGACGTTGCGTAAAAATTATAGGTTTTGTAATTTAAAAAATACTAATGTCGTAAGATGTCTGTTGTCACTGGAAAATATTTCTCTAGCGATTTTTAGATAAAAGTTGTGTTCAAAAAAAAAAAAAAAAGTTCTAGACTCGTGAAAATTCTTTGATTTCTGCAAGATCCAATTTTTTTCATCAATTTATACATATTTTTTAAAAACAACATTTTATAAGAGTGAGTAAGTGACCTGTTAACACATATTTCTTGTACATATGTATAGAAAGTTTCTTTCTGCCATAATTTGCCATCAGGCTTTTTCTACTTGCAGCTTGTTGCATGCGCTCTAGTTGCAACTCTCCTCTAGTATGAACGTTATCTTACACGGAAATTATTGCACTTCTCGAACAACTTGGTTTCTCTACACCTAACATACATACTGTTTTAACCATCCTTCGCGGCAGTTTTTTGTGGTAGAAGGCACCATATTTCTTTGTTTGGTTGGTCACACTTCAACACAGTTGGCTGATGTGGAGCGCGGCTCACTTTGAATCATTATACATCGATTCTAGAGGTACTGTTCCGTATTTTTCTTGCTATACGCAAAGAATAGCGATGTCGTGAAAAAAGTGCTAGCATGTTGAACGAAAGAGTGCGGAGCTGCGTAAATGCACATGATGCAAAGTCTTATGTAATAGCACTTGCCATGTATGGATGTCGGCTGAGCCTACGCCTAAAGTGTTTGTTTATACCTGCTCGACTTGCGCATCGATAACGTCAAAGCGTAAGGTAATGGAGTAAGAGATATTGAATTTAACACAGCTATCGTGTCCACCTGTCTCCTCTCCTCGTCCCTCTCCATTTTCACCAACGTCAGCGCGTGAGACCGCAGCGAGGCCTCTGGACTCTTCAATACCTTCTACTAGTGTGCCTGCGACTATTTTTTAACAACTGACTCAACGGCACAGTATTTTCGACGTGTCAAAGACGACTAGCGAGTCCACTGGCACTTCAGAAATAAACAGTAATGTGAGTAGTAATCACTTAAGTGACTCATTAAATCATCTCTTACGATTTCTAAATGCATCGCAATCACATGTGATTAAGAATAGAAAACTAAAATATGTAGTAAAAGAACTTAGTGACAAGTGTCTTCTCGAACTGTTGAGAGTATCTCGTGATTGTTTTCAAGTCTATGAGAGCTGACTAAATGAATAACGTAGTATTTATTCGCACCCAAATGCATCGTATATCCACGTAATCACGTTATAGTGGATACGCATGCGCAGTGGGCAACTCAACTGTCCGGTACTTATAGGGTACAAGTTTTTTTTTCCGAGCGAGCGAGGCGCATGCGTGTACGTGGATATAAGGTACGAATAGACACAGCGTATGAATAAGAGGGGTGCAGGCTTACTGTGCGATTTTTTTAGAGTCGCTGATGAAAAAAAAAATGTACAGTAGATTGCATTCATTAAGTTTATCAAAATGATTTACCTTTAGAACTAAAAAAAATTTTAAGTAATTAATAAAAATGAAAAAAACAATAATTTTGATAATGGAAATTTTTCCGTAAACCAGTGAACAATTGTTGACAACAACGCTCGTACTATGAACAACAACCATAGAGAAGATAATAATGGTCATAATAGCAAAATCGATAAATGTAAAAAGACAAATAGTAGTATTCCCGAACGAAAAGTTGGGTAGTTAGCGAAAAATCGAGCACTTGTCGTCGAGATTTACTAAAGGATGGTACCGGTGTTATTCGCGGAGGGGAAGATGCCACTGGCGGTCTGTTTTCATAATGTCAATTCCTTAAGGGGCCATATTGAGAACATCAAACAATTTTTTAATGAGCACCCCTTTGACGATCTTTTTGAGGTTGCTGAATCGTGGTTGGGGGGGGGGGGGTATATGAATGATTATATCGTGCACATTCCGAGTTAAAGCTTGCTGCTTGAGGATCGCAATATGGGCGGGGATGGAGTTGCATTGTATGTCAAGCAGGATTTTACAATTATGCTTGTTGGAAAGTTAGATAAGTACCAACTAAGTAAACCGAGTTTACCTGAATATCTGATATGTACGGTGCACCGGGCTTCTTTTCCTCCCGTAATTGTATGTGTTGTGTACCACCCTTCGCACATATCTTTTTTTGGTATTGATATTCTAGAAAAATTACGTGAACATTTTCTAGGATATAACTAGAAAATAATTATGGAAAATAATAATGCTGATCCATAGGCAAATGGGGATGACGATGGATTTAGTCACAGGTTCACAGGTGAGCTGACTCTTCGTGTGATTCCTCATGGCGCTACACATTTTATAGCTACATTCGGTACACATAATATTTGTGCATAATAATGACGATATACGTAAGGCACACAATTTTCCGGCAAATTTGTCACCACAATTGTCACCACATGATAGATGTCAGGCTCAGCAGTCGTGATCAGGAGGATGTACTTATTTCGTTCTCGTGTAGGAAATTCAAAGATATTCAGGTAAACAACCATGTTATTTTTCCGAGTAGGGGTGATTGGGCACAAATAGATGACATCACTGAGGCTGAGCCTTACATCATAATTCAGTCTTCAAAGTGCGAAAGAGTCATTAGCTCCCTAGATAAGTGTTCTGAGTGTTGATTCCGAAGCAAACACAACAACTTTGGTCTTGTCAGTGGTGAGTCAAACAGAACCACCCAATGCCCAGTCAGACACAGCTCGTACAGCACGCTCCATCACTGTCACCCCCTCATCGAAGCGCTCAATAGGTACATGCGTATAAACCTAGAGATCGTCCTCATACAAAATATACCTTACTCCAACAGACTGGAGGACCTCACACAAGTCAAAAATATAGAGGCTAAACAAGAGAGGGCCAAGGATCGAGCCCTAGGGGATACTTATACTTGTACCTATCCAAAACGATGAGCCATTGGATCTCGTCTTTACTTATTGGTAACGGTTCACAATAAATGAGTGCACTCACCCGAGCACGGAGCACGAGAACCCCATCAACCGAAACTGCACAAGAAGTCGAGAGGGCAAGATGGTATCGAAATCTTTTGTAAAATTGAACTCTAGTAATATAGTTACCTACTTTCTTATAATACTGAGCCAAACACTCTTAAGCAGCCTCAAAAGGGCAGTCGAAGTCGAGCTATGCGGTCTAAAACCCGTCTGGAGGGGTTACAAAAATCTTCACGAATGACATAATTAATCATTTGATTATAAATGAACCTCTCCAGAACCTTCGAAAGAGAGCACAGCAGCGATATCGGCCTAAGATCTGAAACTGTTTTAGGTGCCATGTATTTCCTCAAAGGCACCTAATGCGCTCTTCTCTAGAACAAAATAGCCCACCACTAGAGAAGAATTAAATAATAGTACAAGCTTGTGGCCGACTATGGGAAGGGCTTTTAAAAGCATACAATGCAGGACCCAATACTCTCCCAGAGCCTGCGATGAGAAATGGGCAAACAATATCATTCAAACTCACTCTATCAAAAGCAAAGCCCCTCTCAGACACAGACTCCAAAGTGACCAGGCATTGATGTAGATCGTCGTCCGCAGAAAACGTGGAACTCGTCAGAAGCAAAGCTATTCAGATCGACCCTAACCCTACGAAGCAAACCGAGATGGCATAGTTCACCCCACATGGCATTAGTGCACGAGGCTGCACTTATTTTACTTTTGAAATAAGGTGTGCGAGCTTGTGTTATCAAAAGTGTAGCCTTACCACACAATATTTGATAAGGGAGAGCAGGGCATCATCGTCACCCTAATTTTTATTATTCATTAGAACATTGTATTTCATTTTTTTTTTTTTTTTTTTTAAAGGCATTCCAAAGAAAAATTCTTTAAAATCTGAATTCTATTATACGTAACAATATAAGAATCGCTAGTTAAGGAGTGGGTACCATCAGTTGTTGAGCTCAAACTTGGAGTAGCGGTGCTTTTTTGGATGAAATAATGAGCTTTGGCGTGGTATTTGATTTGGGACTTACATGAAAATAAAAATTTGATCTCATTACTAAACAAGAAAACAGGGCTTTGTATACCCTGTATTTCTTCCAACGATACACTACCAAGGCTTTGCAAACGCGGCTCGTTATAACTTTAATGTTTCCCATCTTGCACTACTATTCGGTCGTATGTCTTGGCCTCGCTTAAGCAAAGAAGAAGACTGCAACTTTTGTAAAATGCCTGCGTTCGATATGTAGTTGAAGTGCGTAGAAGAGAGCATATTACACCTCACAATGTTGATTTGGGCTGGCTGAAGACTGACACGAGGCGAGATTATTGTATAGGTCTCATTACTTACAAGATACTGAAAATGCAAGTCCTAAATACTTGGCAGACTATTTAAAAGCCCATGTTCCACGTAGGCCTGCCAGAGGAAAGGCACGTGAGCTGCGAATTCCAATCGGTAGTAATGAGGCGTCAATGGCTTACGGGGCTCATTTTTAGAATGGCCTTCCAGCCACAGTGCGCTTTCTCCTCAGCCTGGCGCGTTTCAAAGTGGTTTTGAAAAAGCATCTTTTCACTCTTGACTAACAGTAGGATAATAGAGTGTGTGTATGTGTGCACCCGTGATAATTATTTTAAAGCGTACTACTACTTACTTTTAATGCATATATACTTCTATTGAATGTATATATTTTTTTTTTTTTTCAAATTCAAGATAATTTTCATGGTCTGACTGATAGACGTATATTCACAAAATTTATTATTAGTCATTATAATCCCAATAATATTACCTCTAAATCTGTGATATTACTAAGATTTACTTATGTATAGTATAGTCTATTCTTGTCCTTATATTGACTATCATATCACCTAAAACGTCTTGAAATGTATTTCTATAACTTTATATTTTTTGTACATCTACGTAATAATAAATAAATAATCATATATCTATCTATAGTACGGGACGATTTGCAAGGGACAATTTCTACTCAAATTTCTTTTGAATGCATCAATTTGTTTTGTAATTTTTTGTTTTGTTTTTGATAATCTGTTAATTTGGTAAAAGCTTTTTTTACGTTATTTATGTTAATTATTGTGAAACTTTTATAATTTAATTTATTGAAATTATTTAAGAAAAAACGTGTAATTGTTAATACATAATTACACAATAACATTAACTTGCATGCCCAAAATACATTGCACACTGTTCAGTAATAATTAGTAAATAAGGTAAATATGATGCCACTATTTGGACGCAGATGTAGTAAAGTATTATAAACATTGTATTTTATTACTGTTGATAAATGATGTTTATTACGTACTTATGTGCTAGGGCTAGCACGGGAGCCGATCTGGCCACTCTCATTGGAATTGCTTCAAAGGGAGTGGGCATCAGATCGGCCCTTGTACGCATCTTGACACATACGCACATAGTTAACGTTGTGCAGCAACAAAAATAAACACCTCTTTAATATTTTTGTACCACTTCTACGTCTTCGAATCATGTATTATTAGTCACTAATTTATGACTTGTGTTTGATAACGACTTATTATTATACTGTTAATACGTTGCAGAAACTGTTGCCTATCAGTATTGTTTTAAATTCATCATTTATTACAAATGTCTGTAAGCAAAGTATTATTTTATAGTGAAAGTGCAAACCCATAGAACCTAGAGAACTATTGTAAATGAAATGATTTGTAAGCTGCATTGTTAAGTGAAATAGAAATTTTTCATAGTATAACTGTATCATTACTCATGCCCCAGTCGTAGAATCACATTTACTAGTATATATAAAAGCTTTAAACAAACAAACATTTATCGTACTGCTACTAAACCAGGAAATTTTACGAATTAAATAAATTCTTAATAACATAAAAACTACAGATTATTTACTATTTTTATAAAATTTCTACTACATATTAAGACAATTATTATCACTACTTTTTGAATGGCAAATTTCATGTTTATAATTATAGTTACTTAAAAAATTTTTATGAAGCAAGATTGGTATAACATTTTATACATTTCTTTACTGATTGTAGATAAGTGAGACTAAGATTGTAATAGTAATTTTTTAAATAGGCACTAAAATTTTTTATTGATGGGTATAACTGTACGCTTAATTTGTTAATTTACTTTTTTGCTCTCAACATTCTATGAGATTCACGCAGTTCAACGACAAAAGTGATCTATAGCTATGATACAGTTAGTTAAGTTTGAGTATTAAAATTGTGGGTTATCAAACGAAAATAAACTCATTTTTTTCGTTTCAAACCATTTAGAACGTTTAAAAGCCATTTTAATCCTATATATATTTTTATATATTCCGACCCGTCATTAACTGCATGATTTTAAATGGAACACATGATTGGAAACTAAAAGAAATGGATTTTCCTTCATGTTGTATCCAATAATTAGAGTACTCAAATTTGCGCACTAAAATAAATTGTACACCTCCATCCACCGTGTCCTCCAAACCTAAATGTTTTAAATTACAAGATAAAATAACAAACGCGTATCACAGTATTCTTTGATTTTTCCCTATGAATGTATGATGTGATAACTTATTACATGCCAAAATGTGAAGTATGATTAGGCATTACATCTACAATAATTCTTGAAAGCATTTTACAACATAAACAAATAGTTGATAACTGCTAATAATAATAATTATTATTATTATTATTATAATTAATAGATTTATTCTAAAGTTTTTTTGTCATATACGTATTGAGTACTGCACTGCAGTATCCGTGCATATCGTAAATATATCTATACTCTAAAGCACGTTTTCAGCCAAAACCTTGTGATACAGATATAATTGCTTCTTTACAAGATTCTAAATTAATTCCAAAAAAATTGGAGACAACCACCCAAAACCACAAAACATGCAGTTATAGTAGGCAAACTATGGGAATTCTAGGACAATGGGGATTCTAATCCACGTCAGTGGATTATCTTCCCCACTGTCATAGAATTCCCATAGGGGTTTGCGGCCTGACGGCCGTAACGCTACTGCGTTGAGTCCCAATACATTACTACCACGTTCGCTTCACTGCGCAAATTACTGCGCAGTGAGGGGTCCCTATTACCTTTCACCGGGACCTCTAATACCTTCATTCTTGTCTGAGCACATTACTCCACAGTCGAAACAAATAGCGAGTAGGTGCTGTTGTCCCACAGCGGTTCCACTGCTGCTCTCGGGTGTTTGACTATTCGCTCTTGCCCGTTGTCTTCATGCTGGCATTAAGTGAGTACGTTTTGTACTGCTGCTAATGCCGTCGATGCCACTTTCAGGTATCATCGACGTCACTCTAATGTATTATTTTCATGCTGCCATTAAGTGTGAGCATGGTGATTGTACTGCAGTTAGTGCTGGTCAATGCCGCTCACAGGTATCATCGACGTCAGTCTCGCGTGGTGACCTCGTTATGCCATGCACTGTGGTTGTACTGCTGCTAGTGCCGTTGATGCTGCTCTCGGGTATCATCGACGTCACTCTAATGTATTGATTTCATGCTACCATTAAGTGCATGCATTGTTCTTGTACTGCTAGTAGTATCTTTAATGCCGCTCTCGGGTGTTCTCGGTGCTGCTCTTAATTGCTACTTTACTCGAACACGTCATCGGCTTGTTACATTAAGTACGAGCACCACACACTGGTGCGCATGCTTGTCTTTATTTGTTTTGTGGATAAGTTCAAATAAACACAATACATACGTTTATTTCTCTCTCGGTCTATCTGCTCATAATGATTTGGTGACGGTAGTAGTGCTCTCTCCACTTCAGCTAATGACTCTGCTCTTGGTGGCAACGTGGTCCTCTCTGGGGTCGGCGATAATGATATGGTACTCTCTGCTCTCAATGACGACGTAGTGCTCTCTCTGTTGCCCATAATAGTGACATAGAGATCTCGATGATGATGCTGCTCTTTGCTTCCGACGATGATGCTGCTATCTGCTGTCAATGATGACTTGGTACTGTTTCTATTGTCTGCGATAATGACATAGTGCTCTCTATGCTCTCGATGACAACTTGGAGCTCTCTCTGTTGCTAGCGAGAATGAGGTATTTTACAGCAGCAAGTGTCGTTAATTGGCGGTTTATACTTTCATCATTTTGCTGCATATATTTAAAAAATGGTTGGTTAGGAATTATTTATTATTGGCTTATAACATCACTATTTTTTCTGCTTTTATGATTAACAGAACCAGAATGTCCACCATACAAAACTTTTAGGATGAGTTATACCGCTCCATACAAGATGAAGAAGGAGCTAATCAAAATATGATGGAATATAATGACACAGCCATGGCACCATTAGAGGATTATGAGAAATTTTCAGGAAAATGGATCATCTTAGATGAGTAATGAGAATCAGATCAAACAGGTACAATATAATACTTTTTTTTTATTTTAATTTTTTCATATCTTGTTTTGTTGTATTATTCTGCAGATTCACCTTCAAGTTTTCATTCAAGTTCCTCTTCAAGTTCCACATCTTCAAATTCTTCTCCATCACAGGTCTTTCCTGATTTATTATCAAAAAAGAATATTAGAAGTTGGTGTTTTATACGTTTTCATTAATTCTAAACTAATCAACATCAAGTGTATTATACTTACCTTAATATAAAATAATACCTCTATTCCAGCTAATTATTTATCACTACCAACACCTTCACAGCAGCTACACATCTCAGAAATATATCTAACTCCTACTTTCTCACCAGAGATTTTTAGTTCTACATTATAACAGGAAGGTGATAAATCTAAAAATATTAGATTGCGAAACGAATCACCTTTCTGTAATAATGAGGATACTAAAATAGCTTTTTTTTGGTGGAAGGATGGTGCTGTGGGATAGAAAAACTGCACGTGTAAAATGGGCCTGGAAACGACAGCCTACACTACGCAACCCAGTTTCTACACTAGTAAAACATAAAAAAAAAGAATTTTAAACAAACAAGTTGTGTTTTATACTATGTATTGTATTTTTAAAATTTTGTAATTTTAATAAACGAGGTTGAAGAAAAAGTTAAGGAGGAAATAAATGGGTGGTTTTTCTTCACAAGTAAGGGCGTTGGTCAGAGCCCTTATTACTTCTTTTTCTTAAAATAAAAATCTTAAAAAATTGTTTTATTTACTATTCACTACAATAATTTAGAAAAAAAAAATATTAAACAGAATTAATAGGTAGTTAAAAAAAGATAATATTAAATAGAAATAATAGATGGTTTCATGAAATGATATTGTAAAGAATAAAGTGTATAAGAATTTATAATAAAATTATTAAAAAGAAAGAGAAGTAGTAAGGGCTCTATTCAACTCCCTCACTCATGAGAAACAACCTCGTATCATTTTCTCCTTTAACTTATCTTTCTTTTATCAAATTATCAATTTATTAAAAACAAATCATTAGATCATTCATAATAATTAGTGGTATTTTCTCGTTCCACTTGAAAAAATGGTAGTAATCAGTAGTTCACAAGCCAGTTTTTCTGTGTATACATTTCTTTTCGCACACACTGATTTTTTCTTTAGTAAATGATTTGAACAAAAAGTTCTTTTATCATCGTTCAAGCTCTTTATTGAAGGGCATCTCATCTCATCCATATTGTAGATTACTCTGAAGTATAAAATGTTATGTTAATGAGGTTAAAAGCATCATAAGTGTATCATACTTACTTATCATACAAAATTTCTTCAAGCCACTTTTTCTTCTCCGACCCTTCTACAAATATTTTCCTAGCAGTTTTTATAGAGTTTTGTAGCGTAGAGATTACTTAACTATAAGGTATAGAACTGGATGCCCATGGAATCTCATGATAATGGGACTCTAACCATTGATTAGTCTAGCGTTCACCAGGTGACAGCTTTGACCACTTCCAAAATACCTTTTGAAGCCCTGCAGGTGAACAACGTTGTCCATCTGGATTGGATTGTTGTTTAGCGCTTAAGCTGCTCTTTACCCAAGAGACCTTTCCGGTTCGATGACTCGCCGACAAATGACCTCTCTGCAGCTTGTAACCTCCTTACATAAAGCTTCTAGGTAATTCCCACCTCTCTTACTCACATGCGCATGCGCACATTACTCCCACTCCAGTCATACGAGAATATAAGGTAACACTGAGTACCGGAGCAGTTATTCTTCGTTTGGAGTCAGTCAGAAGCACATTGGCAGCAGCAGAGACTACGAGCTTCAATACGCCTGTGCAAAGAGTCTTCGCGGTTTTCCACTCTAACTAGACAGGCATATAAGGCAGGGTCGAGCTCGGAGCAATCATTTTTCGCTTGGTGTTTGCCAAGAGCACATCAACGAGCACTTTCTAGGAATCATTTCAGCTGAATCAAGGATTAAATATACCATGGCAGACTTACAATACTTTAAACTGACTGTAAAAATGTTGCTGCAGTCATTGGATTATACAGTTGGTATGAATATAGATGATTCAGACTTACATAGATGGCTGCCATCATCTTTAGAGGCAATCGCTACGCTAGAATAGTTGCTTACTACGTCAAAATAATCAGAGCAAAAAGACAATCGTGTATAGCGATAACAGCTAATTGAGTAAGCATTAAGAATCAGCTTACAACATTGTTATATAAAACTGGAGGAGAGTTGAAAGCACAATCGGATGTATCAATAATACCTAGAAATACTGTGCAGTGGAATAATGTTGTGTCGGCTTTTGATAGAATGATAAGATCAGGTATTATTAAGAATCTTGCACACCGAGACATTAAATTATTTTTAGATGATGCAAAATTTTCGTTTGAAGATAATATTATGGCAGCTCTGCAAGAATACAGCGCGTTAAAGGTGAACGCTGAGTGTCAACTGAATATGTACTACAAAAAAATGACTCTGAGAGTAGTGTAATTAAATACTTCATCACTAAAAATGCTCTAATTTATAAATCAACAAATTTAAGTTAAGAGATTGATTACCATGTGAGTGAGCCATTGAAACAGCAGGTAGAAGAGTTCGAAGAGAGAGATTCAGGCTGATGATTACAATAGATTTTACTTCTAAAGTTAAATATTAATAAGTTAAATCCGATGAGAGGAAGTTCGTACATTGAATTACCGTATGTTATTCACAATAAGAGAGCTTGTGTTAATGTGAAGAACAATAATGATAAGTGGTTTATGTATGCAGTATTGTCTGCTATTCATCAAGTAGAAGTGCACAGCGAACGTATCAATCAGTACATGTAATATCAAAATAATCTTAACTTTAGTGGTATAAAGATTTCAGTAACAGTGAAAGATACAATAAAATTTAAAAAACAAAATCCTGTATCCGTGAACCGATACATCCTCCAGACATTTGGAAATAATTACAATGTTGCTCAATGCCATACCACTTCAGTGAAAAAAAAAGCATGCCAATTTGTTACTCGTTCAGGATTACCATACATATAAAAATAAGGAAGAAATAGAAGAACACCATGAAGCTGCTAGTAAAATGAGTGTTTCAAAACTAAAGATCCACAATGTGTGGACTAAAAATTTATCACGTTTAGTTAGAAGTCTATTAACAAGTCATAAAAATCATAAGTGCTCCATTTGTAAGAGATGTTTAAATTCTTTGAAGCTAAGTATGAATTTTAAAAACACGAAATCGACTGTGTAGTGGTTAATGAGTGTAAAGTTAAACATCCAACTAATGATCGAAGTGTGCTCCAGTTTTTAATTATCAAGAAAAAGTTCCTTACGTTTATATGCTAACTTTCAGAGCCTTTTAGAACCAGTTGAAAATGATGATCGCAAATTTCAAAAACATCAAGCTTACAGTATTGGATATTATATTTAGAGCAGTTTTGATGGTGCGCCCTCAATTGATCATAGCTACAGACAAGAGGAATATATTAATGAAGCTAAAACTCCAGCAGAGTGGTTTCTGAATAACCTTAAATCTCCCGGAGATGAACTAGACCAAATGTATGAGAAACCAAAGCCAATGAATCTTACGAATAGAGAAATGTTTAACTTTTTGTTAGCAAAATCATGTCAAATTTATAGAAAAACCTTTAGAGAGAAAGAAAAAATGTGAGAGATCATTGCTATTTACTAGGAAAATTTAGAGGAGCCGCTCTTAAAGGATGTAACATTAATTATAGAAATTTAAGATACATATTTGTGATATTTCATAATCTGACTAGATATTACTCTCACTTCACAATAAAGGAAATAGCAACAGTTGCAGACTTCAAAGGTCGTGTCACACTAATTGCTGAAGATAAAGAAAAATACATATCTTTTACAAAATATATTGATAGTAGTGATATCAACTCCAGATTTATTGACTCATTCAGATTTATGCCATCGTCGTTGGAAAAGCTAGCATCTTACTTGGATCAATACGATATAACTTCGAGCGCATTTCTGCAAGATGATTACACTCAAGATCAAATGAAGTTATTTTTCAGGAAAAGTGTTTTCCCGTATGATTAAGTCAGTTCCTTTAAGAAGCTAAAAAATGTTTAATTTCCGAGAAAAGGAGACTTTTATATCAAACTTACCGAGAGCGACGTCCTTGACGATTACTATCATCATGCTTTACATGTATAGAAAATATTCAGTGTCAAATCTCTTGGTCAAACTCAGATTTATACTTGAAGATTGAGGTATTATTGCTTGCAGATAATTTCGAAAATTTTCGTACAACTTGTATAAACGCGTTCGGACTTGATCCTGCACGACACCTAGTTTAACATGGAATGCCATATTAAAATATACCTGAGTTAAATTGGAGCTTCTTACCGATATAGATATGTTATTATTTATCGAAAGATATTCGAGGTATTATAAGTCAATGTTGTAACCAGTATGCGAAGGCAAACAATAAATGCATGACTGAAGGATACAATTCCGTAGAAAAAAAAAATTCCTTGTCTACTACGATGCCAATAATCTTTACGGTTGGACTATGACGCAGACGTTACCACATGGCCGGCTTTGAATGGAGGAGAGATTGCATTTTTTTCATGTTCCGGACAATCACTTTTACAGCTACATTTTGAAAGTCGACTTGGAGTATTCTTGGAGTTTACGCGATGACCACAAAGATTGACTTTTACGTCCTGCATGTATGACACCACCCGGTACAAAGCAGAAGAAACTGATGACTACCTTATACAATAAAGAACTTTGTATCATGCACTATAGAGCTTTAAAGCAAGCTTAGAAACATGGATATATCTCGCGTAAAATACATAGAGCATTGAAATTCAATCAAAGTGCATGGTTAAAGCCAATCTACGTTGAGACAAAAAGAAAGCCTATCTACGTTGGACTTAATGTACTCGATGTATCGAAAATACTAATACATAATTTTCATCATTTATACATGAAATACCGTTTTGCCCGTATGAGCAAGTTATTATACACAGACACTGATAGTTTGATCTATGATATTCAAGATAAAAACTTTTATAAAAAGATGGGTAAAGATATCGATAAGTTCGATACATCAGATTATGCCGATGATAATGGTTTCAATTTATCTTGAAGAAACAAGAAAGTAATTGGTCTTATTAAGGATAAGTGTTGTGGTAAAATTATGCTCAAATTTATTGGTCTTCGTAGTAAAATGTATTCGTGTGCAAGACGATAAGTTAATAAAAAAGCAAAAGTTGAAAAAAATCTGTTGTCAAGACAAAAATAAGATTTGAAGACTATGAAGATTGTTTATTTAACAAATCTGAAATTACATTCGTGTAAAATCTCATTCGTTCCAAGCACCATGACGTTAACACTGATAGAACAGAAAAAAATAGCTCTGAGTCTAAAAGATAATAAGCGCCATCTGCTGCTGAACTCTATATATACACTGCCTTGGGGGCTTAATCTCATAATGGAAGAGGAGGATGAAGTATTCCTACAAATTCTACTGCAGGAAGACGAACAAATAAAAGAAGACGACAGAGAGCGACAGCCAATGAGGGATGTTGAATTGGAGGAAGCTTCTGGAGAGAAAATATCCCTATATCAGGAGTCACCTTAGCCTGAGAATTTCATTCCAACGCTAAATGAGTCAGAGAACACATCAGGTCCTCCTGCAAGTAAGAGGCAAAAGCTAGCCCTACATAAGAACGTATACCAACCGGTAGAAGGCATTTTAACGTCAAAAAAGCCAGAGAGCACATCGATTCCTTGTCAAAGCAATATACAAAGATTTTAACTTTTCTTATCTATCCAGAGATTGAGCTTAACTTTGAGGTAAGTAGCTACTTTTACTTAATATAAGGTTAGCTATAGCACATAATGATTAAATTTTCGATTTGTTTTAGAAAATGGACTTTTGCGGGTTAAACCGTATCGCTAAAAACATTTACCTCTCAACAAGGAAGTTATTGAAGTTGGAGAAAGATAGGAGATATGTTGTGATAGAACTAAGGAAGATTAATACCCGCTTTGGGTGCAGGGTCATCATCATCATCGATAATGACTTTCAAGTCTTCGCTTCAGATCGCGTCTCCAAAGCCATCGGAAAAAATGAAGACTTGTAAAATGAATTGAAGGAAAAAGTTCATAAGTATGCTTTATTAATAGTTTATCATGTCGATAATAAATTTAAACTTGTGGATTTGTAATTTAAGTTTGTATAAATGAATGTATGTACAAGAAAAAAAAGAAAGTCAATGGAGGTGAAAATAAATGATAGATAGGTTGTTTTCCACAGGCGTTGGTCGGAGCTTCCTCTAGTTTCTCTTTCATATTTTATTATTTTTCCATAAAATATCAGATTTATTAATCCATCTATTATAGGAATTATCAAATCCTAACCATTTAACGTAAATTTAATTACCGCGTTTTACAAGAACTTTTTCCACAAGATATAAATCAGAATGCTTGGCCCTTAAAAGTTCTAGTTTGTAAAGCGTCCGCAGACTGGCTGACCTTTATAATCTTTTAAACGGTAAGTAGTTGGATTTTTTTTAAATATTTTAGTAATTGTAAAAATCTTTGTAGACAAGTTTGGCGTATAACCTTTTTCAAAAGCGGTTTTCACTTTGCTCATACGAACTTTATTATTAACCTTAAATTTTGGATTTTTTTTGTAGGCTTACCTTAAGAATTCTGGCATTTTAAAAGTTCGGCTCCATTTGTTAATGTAACATCTTGTGGTTTCATAGCTGTTGTGCGATGTTTTCGATTATTATAGGCTGTTATTAAGTCTGGCAGTAAATCGAGCTATTTATAGTTACCACTTGAACTGAATTTAACCCACACTCTATTTTTCAATGTGCGATTAAATCTTTCACATATTGATGCTTTAAGACTACTGTAAGTTAAATACGTATGGATTTTGTACTTTTATAAGATCTTGAAGACTTTTTTTGTAAAATTCTCTACTTCTATCGGTACGTAAATTTTTTGGTACCTCACCACAATTAAACATGGATTTAATTTCTACTGTGACATTATCCCCTGTTTTTCGTTACACTGGTACAGCCCATTCATACTTTGAAAATATGTCAATTGCAGTAAGCATGTATCTATAACCTTTATTTTCTCTAGCATAACGTATCATTTAAATTAGATCAGCTTGCCGTGTTTCATCCAATCCTCGTATATCATACTTTCAGAGTGGATAGTTACCTAATTATCTTCTGAAGTGATGTTAAAAATCTGAGATTACACTTTTTTTAATATTTAGTTCCAGCTCCAAATTTGCTATTTTCCGAGAAATTAAATCATTTAAATTACTCAAAATTGCTTTTAGCTTATCTTGCTCGTCAACTAGAACTTTCCTCTCGTTCTGAAAACTACTAAGATTCATGGCATCGTTTACGTTTATTGCTGCTGCAATTTGGACAATCTTCGGTTTTGTAAATCGTACTGACCATCAGCAGTGACTTTATATCCAATACCAGAAGGACCTCGGCTGCTGCCTTTAGTTTTCTTATGCTTATGTCCAAACACGTCAATGCTGATTGCGATACTGACCAGCATTTACCCTTTGACTCAGTATATAAACCTCCTTCTCGTATCTCTTCGATAATAGATATCATCTTATTATCATGGCTCAGATTCCGTGCCGATCTTTCAGCTATGAGCAAGCGGAGATGATTCACCAGCTCATTGGGATCGTCCAAGTGCACATAATCCACTTGTTGCGTTGGCTTATCAATTTTATAGTGAGGTAACAATGATCCTCCTTTTTTAATTCCCATAAGATCAAACATTAGAGCTATAATTTATTTAAATTTATTACTATTATGTGTTCAAATAGGTCCATTCTTGCTAAAATCCTTTTGATGTGCACTTGAATTTTCCAGAAATACATAATATTTACACGAATTATCTTCAGTGATGCGAGTTGGATCAGGATGTTTTTTCACAAGTAGCTCCATCAATCCAACTGTTGTAGGGAATCTTATCTCACCTAACCTAATTTCATTATTATCTTAATTTATTAGTGAATTTCCGAACTTGTACTTTTCATCTTCTTTTTGAAGTCCATGAACTAAATCTCATAAATCTTTCTGGTTTTCGTTAACTATTTGTAATTATGAGTTTTTCAAAGTATTTTTATTATCATCATCTGTGTGATTTCAAAGGGTACCAATTATCATCATCATCGTCGTCATCGTCATCGTCATCGTCATCGTCATCGTCATCGTCATCATGACTGACAGCAGACTCAAACGTCGTATCTTTATCATCGCTGTATTTTTTTTTTTTTTTTTTTATTTATTTAATTGGTGTTGGAATATTATTGAAATAATTAGTAATCACGGACTGACTCCTTTATTCCCTTTCTTTGTTTGCGTCATGATTTGTTGTAAAGGATCCGTGATCGGTTTAAAAGTCTCACTAAGTACTTTTTCAACCTTATCTTTTTCAAATTTTAAAAATCTATATTTCTTTTTGACGGCTTCTCTTGCCTTCACCAGCTGATGAGGTACGTCTTTTTCTCTCTCATACATGTTAACGCTTTGACGTCTTCGAGTAGACTGATTAATTCACACTATATACGTCCTATATTTATAGCAAAATTACCGAAACCTTTACGGTATCAGCCGTTGTTTATCTGCCTATAATTGTCGATAACAACGAAACCATATTTATCATCATTCCTACAGCTTGAGCATAGATCTTCAAACTGAGTATAGGACATACCAGAATTAACGTGATCATCGAACACATGCTTTAAATTAAGTTCATTTAGACGAAATAGAGCTAGAAGATTAGCGTTATCTCTCACAAGGTGCTTCGGTACTTGTTCATATGACTGACAAAAATAAGAGCAATCGATATTTTTATGTCTTCCCATGCAGTAGAATGCTTTAACATTATCCTGTTTTTCGCATGCGATATCAACAAAAATAATGATAGAGTTTTATAGAGCATTATCTGGAGACACTACTGCTGCATGTTCAGTAAAAGGAAAGTATTGCACGCCATCTATCAGCTCCAAAAGCTCTTTTAAGAAGTTATATTTCGGTTGTTTGAGCAACTCTTAATACAGAAAAATATTCTCAAATCTTGGTCCATTAGTATGCATAACTAGCGGCTAATTAACTGTTTGTCATACCACAATTAGATGGACCTAAAAAAACAGCTCGAATACTATCAGGTAGTAAGTCACCATGCTGACTGGAGCGCTTTTCCTGTTTTACAACAGCAACGAAGTTAGGAACGTGCAATTTTATGGATTGCTCTTTAAATTCCATGTCTGCACTGTACAACGGGTGAACTACTACTGACGTCTAGTCCATGAAAACACTCTTATATACTCTCGTGGTTGCACATTTTCAGACCTGCAGACTATAAATACGATAATTTCATTCTCTAAAGCTCAGTCATGATCCAACCTCAGAAGAGTGATGATCATACATTATAAGAGAGAACGTGATCTCCTGAATAAGGTTATGAACACCTTACCCGTTGAACTTTACATACCAGGCTATCAGTACTGCGGTCCAGGTACTAAATTTCTGAAACGTCTTGCCAGAGGAGATCCAGGTATATACCCATTAGACAAAGCGTGCAAGGAGCACGATATAGCTTATTCTCAGAATCGAGAAAACTTCGAAGCTAGAAACTCAGCAGATAGAGTCTTAGCCAAGAAAGCTTGGCAAAGAGTCAAAGCCGAAGATTTAATTATTGGAAAAAAAGCAGCCGCTCTAGCTATTGCGAGTACTATGAGGCTTAAAAGTAAATTGGGTATGAGTATGAAAAGTAAGAAGAGACCATGCACTACCTTGCGTACAGTCACTTAGGCTGAATTGGAGAAAATAAATACCAAAAGCAAAGATGCACACAAGGTTATTACTTTGGCTTTTAAGGGACATGTAGTGCAGTTAAGAAAGAAGGTGGTAAGAAAAGTGTAAAAATACCATGTATCTAACATCTCCCTGCTCGAACTGGCGGAATCTAAAGACACAATAAAACCATGGAGGCTGTTGCACTTGGAAAAGGCCTCAAATTTTGACCATATAAAACTGGATTAGGTGTCTACTTAAAGCAATGTGCTGAAAGCGTTTAAAAAAAAAATCAATGAAACGAAAATTTCTGATCAAGTTTTAACCAACAGTGATTTACTTTAATATGCTAAAAAACTAAAAATTCCTAATTTTTGTGGGGTATTTATGCGAAACAACTTACCTTTACATGTAGCCACAATATCGTGAAACTGTTATTGTAAATCTTGACGAAAAAGGATCGACGTGAAACTCATTGAGTAGCGTATCGAAAATGTGGTGATAATGTCATATACTTTGACAACTTTAGCGATCTGCAGCCACCTTTAGATTTAATGATGTACTTGGGAGTTGACAAGTTTAAGTATAACTCAAAAATATCAAAACTTTAATTCTTTTAACTGTGATTATTAATTCCTACTATTCTTATCGAGGAGATTGTCAAAATGTATATAAGGGAGGCCATTATCAGAAATTATTCATTCGCTCTCCAGCAGTCATGAAAGAAACATTGACACTTAGTCTGTCTGGTACTTCTTTTGTATTAAAAGCGCAGTATTATTTACCTATAGAAATATTCTCAAAACATAACTACGTTCTTAGCTGAGTAGGACTTTTTACATTTAATTCGATTCCAAATATTGACGAAGGTAATAATTAATTTTACGTAGGTGATCAAGGGGCTGTTTTTCCAACAGGTAGCTACGAAATTCGAGATATTGAGTCATTTTTAGTGGATGTATTACAGCCTAACAATATACTTATAATATATAAACTATATCGTTAACTATTGATTATAACTACTGATATCAAACTTAACAATAACACACTTCGTCATGTAACTATCTGTAGCCATACGATTGCTTTCAGAACAAAAGATTCTATAGACCGTCTCTTGGGTTTTACTGAACGTATTTTAGAAGATAACGTTACCCATAAGTCAGGCTTACCTACGGCTATTCTCAAAGTAAACGCATTACGAGTTGAGTGTAACATTTCTACTGGAGCCTATATAAACGGAAAAAAGACTCATACAATTCACGAATTTTTCCCAGCTGTCCCACCGGCATATAAAATTATTGAAGTTCCTTCACAAATAATTTATTTACCGATCCTTGGGCGCACTATTACTCACATACGATTACGTACAGCTTACCAGGACGTTAAATAAGTCAACTTTTGTGGATAAGTCATAACGATAATGTTGCACATAAAATCCTCATAATAATGGAAATCATGTACAATCATGAAAGGTATATAAGCAGCTCGACATGCACTCCTGCGCTTAGTCAACAAAGAGCATCCAAACCGTCAACATGTCAACGGAGAAGACAACAGAAACGTCGAAAGCTAACGCATCAAAACATTTAATTTCTCAGAAATCTAGGATTAAAAATAAAAGACCCTGGTATAAACTAACATATATTTTTATTTTGTTGCATCAAGCATGGAAGAGATTCTAAGAATTCAGCACCTGTTACCGTTAAAGAGTCCATTGCACACTATAAGATCCATGCTTATCAACCATACGCATCTGCAACTTATAATAATAGTGATTAGTCTGCTTGTCTGCTACCATCACGCAGTTCCCTTCACATTCATGGAAGGTTAGGAGAATCAGATGGTAATACAGCAACAGCAAGAACTCAATTGGTGAACAATGCCATCTGCCATTTGTTCAAAGAAATCAGATATGAGATGAATGCTATAGAGATAGATAAATGTAAGAATGTGGGTCTGATGACCCTTATGAAAAATTGGCTCACACTTAGACTTGATCAGGATCTAATGACTGAAAGTGCCAGTTGGTTCACAATTTCAGATGAAACAATTCTAACTAAGACTAACGGCTACTTTAATGTCTTGATTCCTCTGAACATAATATTAGGTTTCGCTGAAGACTATCGCAAGATTGATACTAACGTGAAACATGAACTCATACTCACCAGATCAATATCTGATTTAAATGCAATCATTCGATCACAGCTAGTAGCTAATGGTGACGCTAACGCAGTACGAGTCTGGGAAGAGTTCGAGATAGAAATATTGAAACTCGAATGGTATACGTCCTATGTAGTGATGTCGGATTCTCATAAAATTAAAATGCTTAATTATTTACAGAAAGATGAGTTCGTATCTATGAGTTTCCGAACTTGGGAGCTCTCTGTGAATATCAACTCTTGCCCACAATATCAAAACATATTTGGACAGTCAAAACGTCCAATCAGTTGAAAAAACCACGCTATGTGACTTTAGCTTTTCAAACGAACCGTAAGAATCAAAGAGGAGTTAATGCTAGCATGTTTGATGATTGTAACATAAGGAATGTAAAACTCTATTTAAATTAGCAATATTATCCCTACGGTGATCTCAATCTCGATGTAGCAAAAAATCAGTTTGCACTGTTATATGATATGCATGCTAATTTTTAGAATTCGTATTATGGTAAAGATCATGCTCCACTGTTAAGCAAAGTTCCTATCTCATATACCTATTATCGTCATTGATTGCTGCAAGCAAAATGAGTCGCTGAAAAATGCTCCAGTTGATGTATGTTTGGAATTTGAATCTCACGATAATTTTCTTGCTAACACATCAACCTATTGCTTAATTCTGCACGATCGCATTGTTCAATACAATCCAATGAGCAGAGATGTCAAGAAACTCATGTAAAGTAGTGGTAGGGGTAGATGGTAGTAGTGGAGGTAAGACTATAAAAGCTTGTGTCTAGCTGTCTTAACATCATTCGTCTTTCAACCATCATGGAGAAAGGGTACAGCAGCAGCTGAATTAAAGAAGAAGAAGAGAACAAGCGAAGACAAGAGTGGGGAAAATTTGAGAAGAGACGCGAGGGGAGGGAATCGGCTCAGAAAAAATCTAAAGACAAATCTAAATATAAAAAAGAAATTGTGATATTTTTTCAAAAGCTAATCAAATATCACACAAGCCAACTATCATGGGACAAGGTCAGAGTGCGGAAAAGAAAGAGTACGATAGAAAATACAAAGAGTGTAAAAAGTTCATCGACAAGTATGTGAAGTGGACTGAGCAGAAGAAAAAAAAAGAATCAGAAAAAACTAATAAAAAACAGTGATTTATGAGGAAGGCGAACATCAAGTAAAAAAGTCCTAAGCACTCAAGACTAATGGATTACATAGTTGATAAGCAAGGTTATAATAGCCTGTCGACGATTTAGTTCTGAAGGAGTTAGCTATACTACTACCTCATTCTAACGGTGAACCTATGGTATTTCTCTTCAAAGAGCCGTTTTCATGGCAACGACTCTCAGACAAATACAGAAGAGAAAACTTATGGTCGGAACGCTGTTTCTATGGTATACCGTGGGAGTCGAGAAATTATCCGTACAATACTATAGGAACAATTCTTCAAGAACACCTACACAATGCTAGAAAAGTACAAAAGTCACGACCAAGCTGGATTTTTAAAATTCTCATAAGAATCCATGTTGATTCAACACTTGACTTCTCAGTTTACGTTTTATGAATAGCTCTGAAATTTTAAGGATTGTCTTGTACAGTTCTTAATAGTATGTTCATGAAGTGTTCCCAAAATCTAATGGTTTTCGTTTTGGTGGTAAACTTTCTTAATAAAAGTAATAACTTAAATAAGAGTACATAAACAAGACAAGTGAAGACTATTGTAGGCCGTAAATAAATGCGTACATTGTATTAAGTGCTGTTCGGCGCATACTAAATACAATCTTAAGTAAAAGCTTGCTTATAATATACATCTTTTTTTTTTGTCATTAACGGAATTCAAAAGATCTACTGCAACTACAGGAGTTAATGCTGTTGAAAAAATATTTAAGTTTTACTATTCATTTCAAGATGTACTAAAAATTAGCCAAACTCAAAATCACATGCACTTGATAAAAGCATTATTTATCCATATGTTAATGCCAAATTGTTTATCTAAATGGTTATTTTCGTCACAAAAGTGCCGTAGCCTCCGTGGCTATTTTACAGTTCGAGGGTCCAGGGGTGTTTTTTTGTCATTCGGTATACGTGATCACTGTTGAGATTGATAGTTACATAACCTAGTTGAGGCATGCATGAAGGACGTTTGTTACATTTACGTCAAATTTTAGTCACATGTGATGGTTAATTTTAAACTTGATCGCGTATATCGAATAAGACCCCTGCAAAGCAGACCTGAGGGATCGTAAAGTAGCCCCGGATGGATGGCACTGGTGTGCCAAACACTGTTTTTTATACCAAGGGCACACCCAACCCCCAAAAACGCCTAAGGTGGGGAATAATTGATTTACTTTCTCATGCATATTTTACCAACAGTATTATTTTGAGTAAACTACTATTAAAAGTTTAGATATTTCGAATAACCTTATTAATAAAATAACTTTATATGTTGTGCATATAACTATAATACAAAAATTATAAGTGCTTCGGAAATTTTACATGCTTTATATGTCAACTCGACCATATTTGATGATGTAACATACTTTTTGTAAGTTTTGAGTGAAGCACAATAAACTTGGTGGAACAATCTTACCTCAGCAATAATGTTTTTTAGACAATACCGGGGACAAAAGATTTTGTAAGTACTGAAGACAACGATAGAAAAAGAATGAAATTGCAAAAATAGCTGCTTCTTTTGAAAAAAAAATTATTAAAAATTTTTAAATGAAGTTATGCATTTTTTTAAAAATAAATATTCAAACTAAAGTATTAAATTCAGAAAACTTTCTACATTTAAGTCTAAATATTGTAAGCTAGTTGACAGCAGGGCATCTGACAATATTTTTTTATATTTGTACTATCAGAATGTGACACTCATGCTTATGGCTATAATACGTTTTTGAAAAGATTTCAGGAGAATATTAAAATTGTTATGTTGGTTGCTGAACATGTAGTTTTGGTCTCAGTTGTTTTAATAATTACTTTAGGGTCAGTGCATAAGTACACGAACAGTAAAAGCCAATTAAGGAGAGAGAATAAAAACTTCAAAATGTCAGATTTTTGTTTGAGCAACATTCCGTCGGTCTTAACGCTAACCTCATCAGGCTGAGTCTATACCACTATATCGATACAGATCGTGTGCTTATGCACTGACCCACACATAATATTAAAATTAAGTTAAGTCCATATTATTGTTACATAAACGTAATATCCTACTGTATGCATTAACAATATAAATAATTTTTATGTTTTCAGAAGTGTTGAATAATTGTTCAGATGAAATTTTTCTTGACGAATCACAGACTATTATTTATGTATCATTAATCGATGATAAAATTACGAAGAATGTTAGAAACGTTCGTCAAATGCCCGTCTGACTTTATAGAAAATTTTTGCAAAAAAATTCAAGAGATACTTCCTTATGCTTATATAGCAGAGAGAGAGAGAGAGAGAGAGAGAGAGAGAAAGAGAGAGAAATAAAGAGAAAGAGAGAGAGAGAGAGAAAGAGAGAAATAAAGAGAGAGAAAGAGAGAGAGAGTAAAAAAGAGAGAGACAGAGAGTAGTGGGGTCATATATAGTAGAGTAGTTACCGAAGGTAGCAGAGTAGCGTTAAGAATTTGAAAGTAGTATAAAGTATTTACAGTAAAGATAGATAGTAAAGGTGATATATTGTACAAATAATAACAATAGCATACTAAGCTCTACATTTAAGAAACATTCTACTGTAGAGTAACTGTTAAAAATTTAGTTTAATGTTCAACTTGTATGCAGTATCTACAGTGTGATCGAAAGAAAGCGATCTGTTAGCTAGCTATACTTTGTTCTAGGAGTAACTTGCATGTGACTGTAGGACCTGCATGCGTGTCTATACATATATGTAGTTTGTAATTTGATTGCTGCGCTGAGTTCCACTTCCGGTCAACTCGGAAGTCTCCGTTCGTTAGCACTAGTAGCGGGAAGTGTGTTTGTTTCCCCGCTGCTCCTTTTTTTCGAGTTACCTACTGAGTTATAACCACTTTAACAAACGTTATCCTAATCGAAGCTGGGTTTTTTTCGTACATCGGTTTGTATTCCAAACAGTTTTTTTTTTTTTTCATTTTTTTATACGAGATCGCAAAAATGACCGGAAAGTACGAAAATTTAGAAAAATTTTTTTTTATATGGTGTCAATAAATCTATAACTTTGGTGGAAAAAAAGGCCAGCAGTGTCAGTGTCGATCTCATTAGTGTCATGTTTACAAATTTGCCTCAAGTTTCTCTTTCCCCATTATACCTACGGTTCCAGCGACTATAATTATTACCATCACATCAAAATAGAACAATTTGGGGCCCAAACACGGACGCAGGTGCAGTGGAGCGAAGTATCAAACACGCGTAGTGCATCGCCATAGTGGCTGGCTAGGCTTCTTCCACTAGCTTCTGCCTCTTTACGGCAACCATCTTTTCTTTGCCACCTCGTGCCATCAAAAATTTGGAGCTTTAAGAAAGAGTATCTCTGTTATGCGTGCAGCTCTCTCTCTCTTTCTTTCACTCCTACCTCTTACGTATGTATCATCAAACACATACATACATATATATATATATATAGTGTACGACTCACTTTCAGCCAGTGCTCTTAAACATTGACATAGCGAGTGGCTTGCTCTTAGCCAGGATTTCCATGCCATCTTGTATAGTTATAGGGTACACACATTCATCTCAAGCGCGCAGCTAGCTCTCAGCTAGGCCTCCGTTGCGACAGTTTCGTGTGAACTTGCATACGTCTACATAACAAGTGCTTAGCTCATTTAAGCCAGCCTACCTTTGATGCTCAGTGCGTTTCTATACACGCGTACCTACAGATTACGGCCTTTCGAGACCTGCGGTCGACAGTTAACTGTTCTCGCACGTACTGTCTTCAACGTTAATTTATTGACAGAGTGGACTTCTTAGTTGGGCGATGCATGAAGTTTGTCGGTGAACATCACATCAGTTTGCTGTTGCTGCGTTGAGTCATCATTGCTGCATGTGGGTGCAGGTCTCCTTCGTTGTCACCGATGCTGATGCTGACTCTGCCAGCCCTGTCTACGTCTAATACTAGTCCTACTATACTCTCCTGTCCCTGTTTAAGTTTTATATTGTCATTACCTGTTTATTATTTTTCTTACAAAACACAGTGATAATAGCATAAGCTTATTAGTTTAAGCAAGTTCAGAAGCAAATACTAAGAATTTCGGAATTTTATAATTATTAGCTTAACGATGTCGTAACTAAGTTTAATAATCTTACTGACTTAATCTTATCAGAAACTAAAAACAGCTTTTAAACTTCGTCAATATTTATGCTACTACAGCCTGACTCACCATTACCCATATTACTTTTTTTTATTACACTTGTTCCTACATCACATTAAATTACTACCGTTAATTTGAACACTTATCACACACACGCTTAATATCCCTTTTTATTATAGTTATTACAAGCATCTAATCTTTGCATGTATAAAATCAAATTACTATTAACTCTGATAAGTTGACAAAATATTGTTGACAAAATACTACTGATAGATGTTCTCTAAACTTACTATTAAAACTCGTGCCTAGATAAACCAATTGTAAACGTGTAAGCGTGTGAGTGTTAACTATTAAATTGCCTGCCCTGTGCTTGGCCAAAAAAATGACCAATGCTACAGGTAAAGTTAGTCCACTAACAAATTTATTTCATGTCTTCGTTACTCGGAAGTTCGTTACTAGAGACTTTTAAGTGTGTAACTGGAATTTTATCATGTTAGCTCTATGTTGCTAGTGCAGACCCTTCCTACTCTATAATGCTTTTAAATTTTCTATCAACTTAATAGTAACTTTGTTTATCCTTAATTAAAATTGTTACATCAATTAAACTTCATCTCTATAACTAAGACTCTTGTGTTGGTGTTTGTTAATGTCCCTGTAGACCTGATTCTGAATCCTATTCTAGTTGGTTTTTAGCTTTTTTTCCGTTTACTTTTTTTTTTCTACCGGGTAACCACGACAGCCTACTGACCTAGTCGCCGGGGCCACCCACTCACCACCTATGTGTGGGGGTGTATTTCCACACCCATTTTCAACCCTTTTTCCTCATATCCTTCCTGAATCTATGGGCACAGTGTGAGTATCTCCGGTGGAACACCTTCACAATTAAACTGATACTCTCTGCACCAATGGTGCATCAGGTCCACTCGACACTGCGTAGCCTTTCCCGGAGAAGACTTCATTATTCCAGGACGTCCACTCCTCGACGGTTAAGCCGGCGCTCTTGGCCGAAGCATTGGATCCAGGCTAATTCGCATGCCCGAAGAAGCCCCATGTTTCAGGAACGACTCCTCGCCGGTAAGGCCGGCGATCCCTGCCCGACGCCTGGCATCGGGTCCGCTAATCCCTACCTATAGCTCTAACATTGTTTCGCATTCACCTAGGCCCGAAAACCTGTGGGGCAAGGAAAAAACTCTGGAATTACTCTGAAGAAAAATTTCACGGAAAAATCCGCCCCGAAACAGCCGGGGTTACATAGGAACTTTTCCCGATGAAAACAGTTTTTTTTTTTAAATCTGCAATTACCGAGAATCGAACTCACGACCCCTAGAACTGCGTTGTATCAGTAACAAGCACGCTTTCCACTGAGCCAACGCCGATCTATCCTTTCTTTTCCTTTTATTATAATATGTTGATTGATTTATCATCGAGGCTCTGTAATTAACATAACTAAGCTTGTTTAACAAAATAAGTAATGCTTCTCGCAATAAAAAAAAAATTTGACAATCAAAAGTGACCAAAACTCAGGCTATAGCTCAGTTACAGCAGGTCAAGGATGTATTCTAACAGTTCAAATAGATATATGACTTTATTCTCCTTGATTCTTTGGGCTTGAAGAAAGCTCATTTTACAGATCAAATGTACGATAGTGGAAAAGATTTTCCTTTTCTGTAATGGAGGACTTCAAGATTTTTTTGTTGTGACTAAGATTGAAAGATCCCGCTTTTATAAAGACAATAAACAACGTTACGGGTAATGCTATTCAAATTTTATTGTGCCGTGACAACGTTTCGACTACACTTTGGCAGTCCTTCTCAAGTCTAAATTCGACGTTGACAAAAATATTACTGAGCAAAGTCAATTCATATAAGTTTTCAAACATCTTTTCTTGCTCGTAAGTAATGACTGAGTCAAAGATGTAACTTATACGAATTGACTTTGCTCAGTAATATTTTTGTCAACGTCGAATTTAGACTTGAGAAGGATTGCCAAAGTGTAGTCGAAACTTTGTCACGACACAATAAAATTTGAACAGCACTGCCCGTAACGTTGTTTATTGCCTTCATACATTCCTCGCTGTTCTTGGAATCCTCTTGGTGTTTATATCCCGCTTTCACTCACTCAGCTTTTACTCCCTCTTTAAGTTTTCAATTGTTGATACCAACCAATCTATCAGTCTTCTTAGGCCAATTTGAGGCCTAGGAAGATTTTCAAGTTGTTTTCAGGGCTTTGGTTTACAGAGAGGTTAGTCTTTTGAAAATTTTAAAGTTTCAACAGTTACGTATGCATGCATCAAATGATTTAGAAACATTTCGTAACAGTTTATTTCGATCGTCTTTCACCATGTTTAAACATTCAGAGAAAATATGACGAGCAGATAAACACTTGCGGAAGGCGTACCACTTTTTTGTAATTGAATATCTTAGTTTAGGATGCATAACAGAAAGTCCTGATCAAACTCTTGTTGTCAACTTTCTACCCTACTATAAGGCCATAAAACCAAATAATCCTAGTTCTAGGTTGAGAATAGTTTAAATAAATCATTAAAAGGTCTTATTAAGATCTCCATAAATTGATTGTTACTCTCTAGGCAAAATTTATTATAAAGTCTTTCTGAAACAGTTCTCAAGTGGAGATTCTATAATGTATTTATTGTAGACATCAACATGTTCCGTCAGATTTTGTAACCCTAGACGACCAAGTGCGTTAGTCTTGTAACTCAGAGAACAGAGCCAGGTGGTCTAATTAGAACTTATCAGTTAACAACTGTAACTTGTGGTTTGGCAACTTCACCATTTTTAACAAGAAAGATATTCCACCAGCCAGCTTATGATTATTCATCTTTACATCCAGCCACTACTTAACTTTTTTTACAGGAAATTTATGTTGAAAAGTGTTTATTTGGTGGTCATTTTTTTTAATTAAGGGAAAAATCAATGAATTAGTAGCTCCAACTCAGTTTGGTAAGTTTTCCTTGCGAACATAGTCTATTAATGATCCTAATATCTTGGTAAATGTACCTACAAATTATCCACTTGATAGATCAGAAGATCTTACACAGAATGGTAAAACTACTTCCATATTTGGATTAACCTGGAATACTAGTTGTGATCATTTTCAATTTTGGTTTTCCAATTACAAAGCTTCCAAAAATTTGAGTAAATTGAGTCTTTTAACTCATCTAGCACAGACTTCAATATTTTGAAGAGGTTTGCTTCTGTTTTTATAGACACTAAAATCTTTTGCCAATTATCATGGTTCTTGCAAATTTTGTGGGATTACCCGCTATTACAATCTGTGGCTACGAACAGGATTAAGTAGTGTAAAAAAATTCACTATTAAACCAAATTTGTATTTTCCTCTGGAACTACTACTTGCCAGATAAGCTAACTTTTGAAGCCCATGATTATCGTGGTATTCACTCTTAAAGTACATGGTCGATGTTAGACTTAACTATAGGGGACCTGAGAAACCCCAATACGTTTATAATTTACGCTCATCAACGAAAAATTTCGTCTCTAGTATTGCAGTTATTATAAACTGGCAGACCTTCCATTTCGGCTTTGCTCGAGGCTCACTGAATAGAACACCGTAGTATGACACACGCAATACAAAACGATATCAGTTAAAAATTTTACATCTATTTTTAACACTTTTCGGAACAAAAAAAATTCTGATGAAAAAAATCTTTGTTCGTAATTCATACAATTTATTTAATCAAATAATAAGCTGTAAGAAGTTAAAAGAAATAGCATACAGAAAAGTACCGTGCATTCTTTACGCCATAAAATAGTTAGTCACACTAAAAGGTCAGCAATTTGCACTTTGTAACGTTGTAATAAATGAAAAGGGCTATTTGTTGAAACTGTATATACTTATTACTGATAAAAAAACATAATTATAAATTTTTTTCTGATCTCAAAGCTTTGTTACCAGAGCAACAAGGTCCTTAAGCTTAACTTTTTCATTTTTTAGCACTGCAGGGAACACAAACGTATACAATTCTACCTATTGAAAAAGCTGAAAGATTTAAGTTACAACTGTTAGGATTATAATGAAAAAAATGATCTTTTACCAAATTAATTCCTTATTTGGCTACTTTGACGCTGCTGTTTCAATCTCAATAAAAATTCTCCATCAGTTTATTGACACCTAAAATTGTATGAATTGAAATCATTTGAGGTTTTCCTTCCGATTCACTGTCTTGAAACCTAAGGCATGGTTAAAACTTTAGTGAGCTTTAAGGGCTGCTTTTTTTCACCTTCTTAAGTTATAATATATTTGTTGGCATAACGTTCAATAGCCCTAAAAAAACGGTGAAATAAACTCTTTCTTGACTAAAGTAACCAGTAAGCGTGACTACTTAGATACCTGAGCGTGATCTTATCTGGCCTGCAGTTATAGCATCAGACTGATCGGCAGGAAAACTGCAACATCTGAAGCGTTGAAGCTAGCTGTAGAGCTCTTTCTCAACGTCTCCTAGTATTATGCCGAAGATGTTTATGTCTTAAGCACCTTCTATCTTTGCAAAGCTCAGTCGTTTTGGTGATCTAAGGTGGGAAGACTGGTTTATGGTGCTTGTCTGTTAGAGACTGTCCCGTTTTCTCAAGATTATTTTTGCATCACAACTTTACTATGAAGTTCGCCCAGCGCAGTCCTCGGGGAGAATCGGTGATTCCTGGTTAAATGCTTAGAGTCGAGAAGGAAATGTAGGATTAATCTGAAGTTACGGAAATATTTTTAAATGTTTATCACTTCTGTATCATTTCGCAACTATATTAGTTCTTATGGTACTCATTAGTACTTTGACTTCCCCCCACCCCTCTTTAGTGCTCCTTACTTTAGAGATATGAGAAGTCACAGTCAAGTCAAATTCATTCCACTGGAAATGCATGATTGTGTTTAGATACTCACTTTTGTCAATTATTTGACTTTGCTTCCCAGTATTGAGGCATGCTTGAACTCTTGGCGCTTGTGACCACTTACCGATGATCTGGAGGACCTGACCATACTGATCTCAACTGACTTACTAAATTTTACTTTCTTCTATTTATTACTAGAACTTGATATTTTTACTGAAAATGTACCCCCTTAGCGAAGGAGGAAGGTATTAACTCAATCGGTCTAAGTGTTTTGAAAAAAATGGTCTACTGAGTATCGTTACTCCTTGCAATCTCGTACTTAGTGGTTATTTGCACATCGTTTTATGCTACTTGGTGATCTTAGTTAAATAAAGAATTCGTGGACATCACCTGGCCCTTGCGAAGGATTGTAGATGTTTTTCAGAATGCCGCATCCTTTGTTTGCGTTGTAAGGGTTAGAACAAGTAATTTATAGTTAATCAGACAAATCAACAAACTAATTTTAGTAAAAACCGTTTTTAAGCTTGAATCAAATTATAGAAGTTAATTTCTTACTTGTTTTCTTAACCTTTTAGTTTTTTTCTACTTTCTTAAAAGTTATTGTACGTGATGAATTAATTCACCATTTTTACTTTTGTTATCATTGATATGTACAGAGTATCATTGATGTGCATACGTACAAACTCTACTATATCAACCTCAAGACTATATATAACATTTAATTAGTATTTACTGTAATGATTGGATCATGTGTTATTTGTAAGATAACACTAATAAATGTTTCCTAGATATATTATCATAACTCGCGCCTAGACACTTAATTAACCCATTGCAAGCTTACAAACATGTAAGTATTAACCAATGACGTGGTACTATGATCGGCCAGAGAAAAGACAAGTGCCGCAGGCAGAGTCCATCCACTCCATTTACTCTGCTTATTTAATACACTTAGTAGCACAATCCCACTAACATTTCTTTTTATCAAGATATAAGAACTGTTTCCTTTTCCGTCAAGTTTACATTTGAGCAAGTACGTCTCTGTTTATTTTCTTCATGCCCTCTTTTCCTCCGTATCCGGTCTTACAAAGTTTACGAGCCTAAATACAGTACACTTATTTTAATAATAAATATTATATCTATAGTTTTTTCCTATGAAGTTCAAATTCTCATTTAAATAATCGTTGAAATTTTTTTTTTCTACGAATGGCTCGATACCACCAAAGACTCGTCTGGTGACCATTTTCTTACTTAATTTAGCTAAGGTTTCTGGCAACTTCTTTTCAACTTTAGATACTTTTTCGATTCACAAAGTAACTTCAACTAACGGCATTGAATTCATTTTCACTAACATTATAATTTTTTCTATTTAATCCTTGACATTATAATTGGCTTTAATAAATTGCTACTTTTAAATAGTCATTATATCAAGCATCGGATAATAACCTGAAATTAATGCATGTATTATTTTTCAAGAAAAAAATCAAAATTCGACACTGTGTCATGATATTTTATCAAGCGTTTTTGAATTAAAAAAATTTGATTTTCAGTTTTGGCTTGATTCTTAAATTTCTGGATTTAGGAAAACAATCCTACATTTAGATTTTAAAGCCACCAACTAAAAGGTAAAAGCCGAAAAAAAAAAAATTTTAGAAATAAGCACTGTCTAATGGTAAAAGTTCTAGTATTGATATGATTTACAAGTTTTTATTACGCTTCGATAAAAAACTGTTATTATTTCGTATCTTAATAATAAAAAGGTATGTACTCACTTTTTATCTTCGATGATTATTCACATTTTTAGTTTTTATTTTTATGTTACAAGATAAATTATTTGAAAATTTCGATAAGCACATGTATGTCTTTATTTTTATTTATTCATTAATTTTTTTTTTTTTTTCAACCGGGTTACCACAACAGCCTATTGGCCTAGTCGCCGGGGCCACCCACTCACCACCTATGTGTGTGGGTGTATTTCCACACCCATTTTCAACCCTTTTTCCTCATATCCTACCTGAATCTATGGGCACAGTGTAAGTATCTCCGGTGGAACACCTTCACAATTAAACTGATACTCTCTGCACCAATGGTGCATCAGGTCCACTCGACACTGCGTAGCCTTTCCCGGAGAAGACTTCATTATTCCAGGACGTCCACTCCTTGACGGTTGAGCCGGCGCTTTCTGCCGAAGCATCGGATCCAGGCTAATTAGCATCCCCGGAGAAGCTCCATGATTCAGGAACCACTCCTCGCCGGTAAGGCCAGCGATCCCTGCCCGACGCCTGGCATCGGATCCGCTAATCCCTACCTATAGCCCTAACACTGTTTTGCATTCACCCAGACCCGAAAACCTGTGGGGCAAGGAAAAAACCCTGGAATTACTCTGAAGGAAAATTCCACGGAAAAACCTACCCTGAAACAGCCGGGGTTACATAGGAACTTTTCTCGAACTTTTTTCAAAAACTGTTTTCATCGGGAATTGAACCCACGACCCCTAGAACTGCGTTGTTATTATAAGACATTGGTGAAATATAAATGAACTTGATGCATTTTACGAACTCATGCATAAGCTTTTCAAGATTATGTTCCTTATTTTCTGTATAAAATAAAACGATAATAAACATACAACGTCTTTGACAGATCAATAAAATTTTTAGTACGGTTAGAAACAATTCCCTTTTTTACTTTGTTTCCACTTTATTGTATATTGAATTAATGCAAAACTTTAGTGTACATTTAATTTACACAAAATTTTTGATCAATATTTCGCCGTGTTAATCGCCAAGTTCTCAACTGAGACAAATTAATTTTTATACTGTTTGAATACGATAAGACTGTTAAATCAATAAAAAACGTAAAATAATATTAAAAATAACGTCTTACTGTGGCACTGTCATATTCATGTATTTATTGTAAACAAAAAAAACGTTTCGAATGTTTGGACGACCAAGCCCTCATAAGGTACAAAAAGCTCTGACTTACAAAAGAGATGTAAAAACTTAATGGTATTATATTGCATTATTTATGACATGATTCTATGCTACAGTGTATTCTCAAGAGTCAGAGCCTTTTTGTACCTGATAAGGGCCGGGACATTATTTTTGTTTTTAATAAATGCAAAAATATGACAGTACCACCATTGGACGATGTTTTTGATTATTTACCAACTGTCATTGGACATCTTATTTGATTAAAATAATATGCTTCTACATCTTAATCTTGTATAGTGTGTGAGGCACTTACCATCGACGTGTAATGCTCAGGAAGAGACGTTATCAACGATGCGAAGAATTGACCAAAAGTGATAAAACACACGTACATTTCAGTTTCGCATTTTATTTGCATTTAAAAAATTCTTAATCAGCACTTCCTTCAAATTTTTTGTTAAAATATTTTAATGATGCAAACATAAATTTTTTTTCATTAAAGCTGAAATAAATTTTTATTTTTAACTAACCAGTTCAAAAATCAGATATCTTACGTTTGCTACAGTACGCACATATACAGTCAATAAAATCGTTATCTACCATATGGTTTATTGATAAAAGTTGATGATATAATGTTGCTTTAAAATTTGACTTTAAGAGAATTGAGTATTAAAAGTAGAAAATTAATTTATCCCTAACAGTTATAACGTACGAAAGTATAGGTGAGACTCTACGCTCCCTCTCCTTGAATGCCTCTAGGGCCAAGAGAGGAAAAGAGCAAGCAAGAAAAGAGTCTTTTGTGGGAGTACACGACGACCCCTTGAAGTAAACACACGCGATACTTTGCCTATGATTACGGTATCTTGAATAAAGGTCTTTGAAATAACAAGTGTAGGTCATTCTCGCGACGCACCTCCATACCAATATCTTCCCTACGTAACAGTTTTAGTGCTAAATGTGAGGTACGGTAAGAGTCGGAATTTTTTTTCTCTTTTATTTTACTCGGTTCCAAAATTACGCCGAGAAGCAAACAAAGTGCAGTGCCACGAGAATACGACGACTCAAAATCGAGAAGCCGAGGATTTGATCAGAGACGACAGTACCGGTCTTAGTCTACAAGCAGCGGTAATAATAGCCCAGGAGCCAACAAGACTAGGGTACCAATTGCAGATCATTACAGTATCAAGCAGACAAACGGAGAGCGCTGAAGAGTAATGGTCCCTGAAATTTTATTCCTACCGGTGTGCATATCGACTAGAACGTGAGTACATATTTGATAAAATTAATTATATCCCTTACTTCCAAAGAAAAACAAGAAAGGCACTAATCAGGTAGAGATAAGATGGTTGGTTTTTTTTTTTTTTGATAAATGTATACATATATTTTTTCATCCACTCCCCCCTTTAGAGTGTTTTTTCTCAAAACGCAATACATAAATCATGTGATAAAAAAAACTTAAAACGCAATGGATTAGTAAAATTTTTGTTAGAAAAACGATTTACGTGATAAAAGAATTCTAGAACCAGGAGAAAAATAAGTGACTTATAACGCAAAACAAACCCAGAACGTCCTAGACAAGAGCTGTATGAACTAGCCGATAAACAGGAAAACTCAGGGGAAGGTAACAGCGATGGACCGCTGGCTACAGTTTTCAAAGTTCGAGCAATGAAAAGAGAAAGGAATCCAAGGAAAACCAAAAAAGGTGAGAATCGAATTTACAAGCCCAGAAGCATCTGACAACGACGAGAGAAGAAATGAAAAACGACCGAAAGATAACCAGGACAGTAAACATGATCACGTAGTCACGGAGTGGGATGCTGATTCGAAATGAGAGATGCAGGAAAGGGAAAATACATAGGGTCGGCAGGTGTCAAGAGACGAGAACGGCGCAGAGGTACCAAACATCACAAATAGAGAAAAGCCCATTTTACTAGGGCCAGCAGATAGAAAGTTGGGCTACATGACAAAAGAGCCAGGATTTAAAAGGGGGATGAGAGCCACTAGTACTCCTGCAATACTGGAAACACAAGTTAAATTACGTAGAGCACGTAAACGACAGCTTGATACCCTACGCAGAACAAGACCATATTTTTCAGTCACACCACAAATAACTGAACCATCAAAGGAAATAATAATAGCAAATTGCGACACACCACAAAAGGCAAACACAGGGGGCATATTCAGAAATTATCAACGAAAAACAAAAAATCGACGGGGAACGAAAAGGATACACAGATCATAATACCAACCCTTCAATGGACGTGGGAGTGCAAAAAAGACAGAATATGCACGATCTATTGGAAGGAAAATCCGATGGACTTCGGGCACAAGTTATGATCGATATCAAAAGACGCGACATAGAAGGCAGGCCACGAATGAGGATTGACGTATGGGAACCCAACGAAACCAAACCCGTAGAAGATGTGACACCACAAACGAGAAAAGAAATGGATGACATCATACACAGTCAAAACGAAGAAAACAAGTCGGATAAGTGTGAAAATCGAGCAAGAAATGAACCTAGCTCGTTGTCGGAGTCCGACATGTTGCCAGATATATAATTGAAATGTCTAAGAGACAAAACGCGAAGGGAAACTTGTGAATGCGCACAACCTGATAATATCCTGGTGAATATGTCAGGAATACCATCCAACCCACCCGGAAACTGTCTGTTCTACAGCCTTATATTTTTATTTGGTCTCAATCTATCGACCAGCAAGCTGCGAGCAATGCTGCACAATTTAAATTCTTTACCAAAATGTAGAGAGCCAAACGAGGCAACAGAAACATTAGAATCGTAAACAGCATATGGTAATGATGATTGCATACATCTATTTTCCCAAGAATTTAAGAAGAATATTTGTGTTCACCTGGCATTAACTAATGGAAGTTATATTTATGCACAATACATTGCTACGGACGATAGTGAATTTTATCACTTACTTCTAGAGGGCCTCGGAAAAACGCACACTATACTCCTTTTATACAAGTCCCTCTCACGGTAAACCCTAATCATGAGCCAGAAAAAGGGCCGGTAGAAAATGATCAAAACAACAGTGAGGAAGACCAGGAAGGAAAAAAAAAAGTTAAAGGATAGACCGGGGAAAACGGGGCAAAAATATCGAGAAGCAAATAGGAGCGGAGCGGGAACTAAGTGAGGAAGAAACAAGCCCCGACGAGCACATTAAAGAATCAACGGAGAAAAACATACAACCAGCCACGGAGGAAAAAGATGGCTTTGACCACATCGAAGTACAGGACGAGAAAAAGGCCAATGATTTAAACAAAGCGCTTCATGAAATGTACAGCGAAAACGAAAAATTAGGGGATAAGACGGTCTCACACCCACCATCAATAGGAAAGTATAGAGTATGTAGGACGCGGTTACCAACCAATATTCCACCATGAGCAGCAGGAGAAACAATTGGTCTACCCCTACTACAAAAACTGAACAAGATCTGGAACCATCCATTTAAGTACTTAGACAATCTAGCGTTCATGACATTAATAGAAGCAGTAATCAACACAGAGGTCATAGAGGTGCTACACGAGAGAGGATACATAAACCCAATGCGCATGAACATAGAAGAGAACCGTAGTAGAAGCTAAAATGACAGAGGAAAGAAGACTGAAAATCATGCACATGTATGTAAAGGAGCATTTTGAAGAAACGGCGCTTAAATCTAACATTAAAAAATGTATTAAAGCCCTTAAAAATGTAATAGTAGCACATAAAATAACGATTGGAATCGCTCCTCAATCTTACCCAGTGGGGATATTTTGTCGATACCTTTGAGGAAATATTCAAAGATATTAAACTAGCAGTAGTATTCTACGCGAACACTCTGGTAATCCCACCAGCAGATCAAAAACTTAAAATCATCCGAAGCAGCGATAGGTGGACTTGAGGGAATGAACAAGACATATAACAGGATCACCAGAAGATACTACTGGAGGAACATACGTCCAGATATGAGACAAGTCATTCTGAAATGCACATCATGACAAACGAAAAAACTCGTCCTAACGAAAAAAGCCATGCTCATCACCGACACACCAAGTAGACCGTTTATAAAAATGTCTACAGACTTCTACGGGCCCATCAGTAAACCCTCAGCGAATCAGTACACACACAGACTATCTATGCAAGACTGGCTAACAAAATTGATTGTCCTTGCACCTGTGAAAAGAGCAGCAGCTGAAGAAATAGTAAGAACGATTACCGATAAATTTATAGCGTACTTCGGGACACCGGAACATTTATTATCGGGCCAAGGCACTCATTTTATGAACAAAAGCATGGATAAAATAACAAGGTTCTTTAAAATAGACAAAATGAGCAGAACAGCATTCCACTCACAAACAAACAGCACCATCGAACGTATATACACCATACTCTTACGGAGTACATCAGAGCCTACGTAGAGAAAAATGATCACTGGGACGAACATCTACCGATGTGCATGCACTCATATAACATCACAGATCATCATAGTACGGGATACTCACCGTACGAACTAGTTTTCGGACAAAGAGCCAGAACACCTTCCAGCATAAAACTGCCACCCAAGGGCCAAACTTCGAATATTTCGAAGAGTTGGTTGAGACCCTGCCAGAATTGAGACCATCGCAGCAATGGACCAAGTTCAGGCGAAATATCAATCTAAGTATTACTACGACCACAAACTGAATTCAAGATATTGCTTGGAGGAAGACATGATTTATGTGTTGAAAGAGCCATTGAAAAATAAATACGATTCACAATACGAGGACCCGTATGAAGAAACAAGTATTGATTATATCAATAAAAATGTTAAACTTCAGACATGCGACGAAATAAGAGTATCCCACGTAGATGAAATAAAAAAAGCATGTATGGTAAAGGCACCGCCAGAGAATGCAGCAGGGTAAACGACACGAAGAAACCTCCTTAAACATTCGACTTAGCTCAAAATTTTCGCAGCTCCCGGACGTAGCACGAAAATATAATAGGAAAAAAGGATCAGTTAGGTTTACGATAAAATTTTTTTTCGTGGTCCCCAGACGCACAGCAAACTAGATATATACATATATTAGACTCAGATACGCAAGCTCAGAAAAAAAACAACAACCATAATGGGAAGGTACGCATGAACACAGCATTAATAACATTAATCAATAGTAGAATCTACATAATGTGAATGAAAAAAAACTAAGTGAATGAGGGGCGCGTGCGGCACTCTCTAGTGAGGAGACGTACTCAACAGGTATAGAATTAACTCACAGACCCAAATGTACAAATTATAGATGGTAAAGACAACCAAAAAAAAGTATACGCATAGGCTAACATATACTTGTAAATTTAATAAAATTTATGCGTAAAATACACAAAGAAAGGTTTACGTGAAATTAGCAAACGAAAAAGAGTAAGAACAAATAACAATTTTTTTTAGTATTCCATTGACTTCATTATTGTTTAAGAAAAAATCAGTTTAGCAATTATTCTTAGGTAGAGAAGAGCATGGAGAAATGATGAAAAATAAATGAAGCAATCGCAGGAAAAATAAGTTTATTTTTTAAGAGGCCCACGAGATTAAATCGAGTATAAGAGATTAACCCTTTTTTCCTCCCTCCCTTCTGTCGTTCTCCATCAGAAACAATCCCACTCTTGCCGTCATGATATGCTGACAAACACAACACCTGAAACGACACACATAATCGTCACGGGATACAGAACTGACTGCCATGTCCAGGACAACGAACAGCCCTTTCGTCGGACCGTCCACCTCAAAGTAAGCATAATGTTGCAAAAACTACATGGACAGAGACTTAATCTTTCATATAAGGAAAATTAATGATAAGGCACCCGGATTACCGGTGAACTATCGAGACGAATAATCAACCCCACCCAGTGAGTGGCAGTGTTTCCTCAGGACTTCGCCATCGAAGGACAGCCGGAAAGCCCTGGTAAAATCCTGGAACACCTCCGGGATAAACATACCACGTTACCATCCCACCCCCATTCAAACAGTGGCATCGGTACTGGAAAAAAGGCATAGAGATCTACAACAACCCATAGGCTTAAATAAAGAAGGCAAGGGTGCTTGTAATCACATAAGCCACTACTTACACAACGACATTGCGCAACAGTGCACGCGGGCTGCTATTGCAGAATTGCATCCATGAGGACAGCACACGGAGATTCTCTTGGTGCGAGAAATCATGACGTCACATGAGCAGCGTCGAAGCTTAGCTTCGGAAACTCAGACGACGGCGCGAACATCTTAAAAAGCACTCTTTCTTCAGATACAAAAAAAAAAAATAGAAGTTTTGATGTTGAGGGAAATAACAGCGAAAGGGCAATAAATGAAATAAGCAAATGCATCTACGGCGTTGAGAATAAAAGCAAACAAGAAAGATCCATATAATTCCTATCCTAAACCTCACCATGTTAGCGAAGAGAGAGGAGGAGTAGCAGAAAAACATAGTATCAGAAAATTTAAAGATTAAAAATACAAGAAAAATGTACGATACAGGTCTAAACGTAAATGCAGAGTGCATTGCCGTAAAATGATTCTATTTTTACTCAGACCTTCAAGCTCGTCTCTACCAAAACACAAGTCAAATTAAAGATAACCGATCGTCAAACTATCTGACAATACAGTTATCTCGAATATTTTATATGACTCCGCAGGCAAGAATAAGCACACAATATTATAACCAACCATTCACATAGTCAGTAACCAACTCATTCACGCACGTAAAGCTGATGTGAGATAAGTAATAACGTAAAAAAAAATAAAAATAAAAAATATTTGCGATAAAAAATTTTGAAACATATAAAAAGTACTAACATAAATAAAAATAATAAGTAGGCAATACTATTTGTACAAAAAGGAAAGCGAAATAGTTAAGAGATACGTTAATTATCATATACTTTGTACGTAAGGAGAGAGCTACACTCACAGCTCAACGCTGACCGAATAAAGAGGAACAGGATTTCTCTTTCTTAAGTATAAGTGCCTTCTCCATCGGGGGGCCCTACAACGAATATGTTATGGAATGTTCACAAAAAAACAAAGAGCTCAAGAAGAAGCACGAGGATTGGCAGTAGTTCAAACCACGCCAACAATGGAACATGCAGCAGAAAAGCGATTGTAACCCTCTAGAGGAGTAATAGAGTTGCCGTTGGCCGTGGCACAAGATTAAGATTCGTAAAACAATGAGTATGAGCGCCAGGAGTCGCTCAACTATATCGGGGGGCGCAGTCTGTACGACACTAAGAAAAAATTTTTTTTTTACAAAATATTCAATATCAAGAAAGTTATGTTTAGGTTTACTATTAAAAAAAAAAACAAAAAAAAAAAAAAAAAAACACATTTTTGATAGTCGTAGCTATAACAATAATAATAATTATCTTACTAATATATAAAGCAAATTCGCTAAAACCGTTGTAATCGCTAACCGCAAAAACTACTGAACCGATTTTGCTGAAATTTTGCACACTGATTCATGATACTTCCTAAATAATTTTAGTATCGTTTTTATCTTAAAAAATTTAATAACAATAGCAATAAATGAGCTCAAAGTTTTGCAAAAATACGCCAGCTTTTCACTTTAGTTCAGTAAAAGCCGCTAGGTGGCGTCGACATAAAATCGAAGATACCTGCAACTTAATTAAATAAGTGTGGTTATAATACGCCGGAGCGTCTCGAAAGTGATGTAGTCGAGCTTCAGCTGTTCAACGAGCTGTAAAGAGAATGCTGATGATAGTCTTGCAGCTGGGTATCCTGGTTACGGACGACACTCTTCTCTGAGGGGGAAGGGACCTAGGTGTCCATTCACCCTGAATCTCGACGAGTGCGATAAAAACAAAGAAATTAATAATTCCAACCGATGCCGTCTCTGCCACAATACCAGGAGACATATCTAGCCAGAGCACAATCTGCACCGACTCTTCAGAGTTGTGTGGTAGTCCCACCATCCCACAAGGTGCAGTTAGGGAATTTGCGGCTACAAATATAAGCAAGGGAAAACAGCTCTGAGGGGCACGGGCATCCACAACGGCTACCTTCTTGGTCGTCGCGTCCCCAACACGCTTACCTACATGTTCACGTCTAACTATGAGCGGTTGGTTATCCGGGGAACGATCCGAGACGAGATATTCTTTGGTCAGCGGCGTACCTCCCTCCATCACGGTCTCCGTACATCGAGACTCCCAGGGTAAGAATCAAGAAACCCGTAGCCAGCTCTTTATCATCAGGAATAATAATAAAGAATAGCCTGGAAGTTTCACCACTGGCACTTTTTAGGGCCATTATAAGTATTTACGTTCCCTACTTAACCATCAATTTCATCGGTTCTTTTTAGAATCCACCTAAGTGTAAACTACCTTGCCAACAAATACATTTTTATTACCATTTCCGGAAGCGATTCGTCGACTAA
>NW_019379510.1:1587755-1644556 GCF_000648655.2 Copidosoma floridanum | reverse complement strand
AAAAAAAAAAAAAAAAAAAAAAAAAAAAAAAAAAAAAAAAAAAAACCCGAGTAAACTGAAAGTTAAAAGTTAGATATACTCATATAGATGTACTTAACGTTGAACTTGAATTAGTGTATTACTTATCTGCCACGATAAATACCTCATATTTCGTTCACAAACAAGTCCAGAACGAATGTGGACTTAAAGAAAAAAAAAAGTCAGTGAAGCTAGACGTTTATTATTTTTTGAGAAATACTCGACGCACTCGACGAATTAATTTTATGTGGAAAAATTCAGCGACCTCTCTTATTTTTTAAAAACACGTACACGTCGTATATTTTTTAGCCAGTCGACCACGCCACTACACTAAAAGCTGATCGAATGCTTGAAATTTCTGGATTCTAATGCTGAAACGACTCTTAATATCTCACCAGATTCAACTAAACTTAATCCTCACGAATTAGAAGAACAGCAAGTTTATTTTTAGTGAGTCATTGATAATCTATTGTACTTGGAAATTTTTTTTATCAAGTTGTTAACTGAAGAATTCAAAATTTGTTCAATTTGAAATTTCAACGTTTGCATAAAAAAACATTCATTTTTTTACTATTTAGTACGTATAACATATTATACTATTTCTCTATTAATTCTCTGATGGTATAAATTTAGATCGATTTTTAGTATAAGCGTTTGAGTATTTATTGAATTAAATCGTTAACAATTTAGGTCAACTGTTCCAAATGAAGCTTAAAACTAAAGTTTTATTCTATTAAATATTAATCTGGATCACCACATCATTAATAAGAAAATTTTTGTTCTGAGATGAATCAGGAATATGTGTAAAATTTCGAACTGAAAATGTTTTACATTACATGTCAACTTACTACGGTGTTTTATTTAGTAAGTCTCGGGCGAAGCCGAGACGGGGGGCTGCTAGTAAGGATAATATTAACAATAATAACAATAATAAGTAGACAAGAATAAGCGTCGGAAGTCGATGGGCACAGTCCGTAGGACGAAGACAAGAAAGAATTTTCTTTTTTTCAAAATACGTCATGATAGTAAAGTTATGTTGAGTTTAATTATATACAAATAGTACTATCGTTCATCAAAACACATGAAATAAATTAATAAGAAAATAAGTAGATTTAAGCGGCAGGAGTCGCTCGACTTTACTGGGGGGGGGGGGGCGCAGTCCGTAGGACGAAGATAAGGAAGAATTTTCTTTTTTCTTAAATAATGATGATAAGAAACTTAGAAACTTGTATATAAATTTTTTTTTGATAAATAAACGAATGACAAATAAGCGTATGCGAAATTGTAAAATAAATATCCATGTTAAATAACGTTACGTATAATTCCTATACATATGTAGTATGTGAAAAAATACCTAACGTAAAATAGTGTTAAGCAGATGCCCACTTTGCGGAAATTTTATATATAATTGTAATATAAAGCAAAGTGCATACATAAACAATATTGTTATACACTCAGACTACGATGAAAGGAAACTAAATCATTGGCAGAGCAAAAATATTAATGTAAAGAGAACAGCAGTTCTCTACAATTGAATGAAAGAATGATTGTGAAATACTAAACTACATAAACAACATAAACAACAGAACTTAGAACATTACAAACACACATAAAATTGCAAACAAGTATACAGACTCTAAGTAAAGTAAAAAGTCAGCGTCGTTGAGGGCAACGACGTTGTGGCCTCGGACGTCTAACGTACGAAAGTATAGATGAGACTCTACGCTCCATCTCCTTAAATCTCGTAACAAGGGGCCCTAGGGTCAAGAGAAGGAAAGATCAACGAGCCTTCGAAGGAAACACACGCACTACATTGCCTATGATTACGGTGTATTGAATAAAGGTCTTTAAAATAACAAGTGTCGGTCATTCTCCCGACGCACCTCCTCACCAATATCTTCCATACGTAACACTACAGTCTTTCAATAGTAAATTTTAATTTTCAAAGAGAAATATTTTAATGTGAAGTTTAGCTGAAATGTGGTTTTATTAAAGAGGTATGGCTTGACAAGATCATAACATTTACAAAAAGTTCAAAACGCAAGAATTCGATGGATTGGAGAGGATGTAAACCTATTTAAAATAATGAAATTACCTTTACAAGAATCTCGTTTCACTTCTTCTGCAACCCCGAGCAAAATCGTTGTACTAGTTGAACTTTTATCGGAATAAGTAAGTTTCACAGTTGGTTCACTACCATGTCTTAAATAAAAAATAAATAAAATTAAAAAACGAATAAGGTATTCTAATCCTTATAATATTAATCGTTAAATCGTAAGATAATTAATCTTAGTGTACCTTTCCAAGAAACTATCCCTTATGGTGGTTAGTCTGTCTTGAAGATTCTCCATCATGCCTTTTTTTTCAATGGTAGAAGGTTCTACTTTGGTTGCATTTGATTTGCTAAAGACCTCAGATTGTAGAGTACTGTATCTGACATTGCAAGGTTGATTAGAAACATGTGAGTTATGACTCCTCGTTTTGTGACTATAATTAATACTCGTAAGAAGTTGTGATTCACACTGAACTGATGCAACTGCCGTTAGATTCACGGGCTCTCCATCTACAGCTTCATTATTCCCAATTTCAAGATTGGATGTAGATACCAATGCAGAGGTATTTACTTCAATGACATTGTTTGTTGATCTATTAATTTCAGACTGTTGTTCTTCTTCATTCACACTACTATTTCTTTCTTCAACTACTTCGTTCACGTTCTCATGAGTTTGCTGCATACTTTCTACTTGAGAATCCATGACACCTTCAAAACTATCTTCACCACCACCACTCAAAGCAGCTCGAGTTGCTGGATCATTTAACATTCTGGTCAGGACGTCAGTCATTCTCTGCATTAATGAAGTATGTAAAACAGGTCGTGCCTGAGATATTTCTGTAAAGAAAATTTCTCATATAAAAACTTTTTTTAATTAAAATGTGTTACGCGCTAATTTACGAAAACTTGAGTAGAGAAGTCGAATAAAACAGTATGCGCATCACACGAATTGTTCGTACGTATTACATACAAAAAAAAAGCCTTGAAAAGGTACAACCTTAGTAAATAGGAATACTGATTTAACTGTTATGGTAGCTTGTAACACCTGTCTTGGTAAGAAATTATTGGATAATTTTCCATATTAAACAGTTAAACTTTTCAGTTCATTACGTAGCGCATTTTATCAAATGATTTGTCATTGGAAATTATAAGATGTACACTTGGTGGACCCAAAAACATAAAGCAATAATTAATTTCAAAAATTTTCTATGACAAAAATTTTAAATAGTATTTTTTTATTGGCTAAAAGTTAATTTATTCAACTAGTGTTCAATCATTTTTGTTGAAAATTTGTCTAAGCCTATTGTGGTACTAATAAAGTCAATTAGTATCCACAATTTACTAAAGAGTAACGTCTACTTAAATAATTTTATTTAAAACATTTGTAAATGATTAATTTTTTATAGTAACTGTTACAAAAATTATATAAATTTAAGTGTGAAGTGTAGTTCAATCTTCACCACAGCCAATGAAGATAGATGCACTAAGAACCCAAATTACAGTTTCTCACGACAAATTATTTTGAATGAGTATTTTAATGTTATTATGGTTAATAAATGTGTTTCTCAGATATTTAATAAATGAATGCACGAATTATGAATGAATTTATTTTATTAAAATCTCTTATCCGTGAGAAAAGTCGTCTCGCAGCCTTGCTTCGACATTGGATGTGTCGACATTTGTTGTAGCACTATTATGAGCGAATATCAGTCCATTAAAACGCCCGCTTTTTTCTATACCCCTTCCTTATTAAAGCTATTCTTACGCTAAACAAAGAAAAGTTTTGTACCATAACAGTTCAGAACCCTACTGCGCTATTATAGTACGAATCAATCAGGCTCACCTCGTTCCACAGTTTTTACACATACAGTACTGTGCAGCATTAAGCTGCATAAATTCGATGGAGAGGGCTGTTTGAGCCCAAACGTTTGGACTCTCCAAGTATTACATATATTTAATTAAAATGTATACTTTAGGTGATTAAATAGATGTATGCACCATATACACATATATACCTTAAATTTATGACTGCAAGCTCAAGCTCAGGCTCTCCAAATCCAGACGTCAGGGTTTAGACAGTCCACTCCTTCAAACTTCCACCATTCAATGCTCCACTATAGTATATACGTACAAAATTTGGGTTAGAAGGCACGCATCGCCCATACTGTAGGAGTTCAGTTATGCATTGATCTCCAGAAACACAACCACTTGTACTCCTATGGTACAAAGTTTATATCTGTGAACTGCTTTTATGCTATAATATATTATGTACACACACAAATATGTACATATATACACTAGTGGGCCCCCCTACGTATTTCAAACACCCCTTACAGCTTGGTTTAAATTAAATAAAAAAGATGATTTTGCAAAATCAATAAAATATGTCAGCATTCCAGAATGTTACAATGTCGATAATAAACTTAAAATTTGAAGGAAAAGGGAAATTATAATAAATAAAAACCTACTTATTTAACACACTCATTTATTATTACGTTTCTAGAGATAAAAATATTCTGTCCATGGCTTCGACAGGCACTGCATCTGAATTGCTTTCGAAAGGTACGACCAGTCCTAGAACTTTCCGTTTATCTCTAGACTTACACAATATTGAGAGTGCATTTTAAGATTTCAAAACTAAGATAAAAAAAAAAAATACAAATCAAGAGAAGTTAATTCAATTATACGGGACAAGACTTTTATAACTATGAAAAAAATATTTACAAATCATTGATAGTACGTGGCGATACTTGTGTAATAGAAAACGTTGCTTTGATGAATAATAAGTAGTATTAGGTGTAAATTTCTGACAATTTTTCCTGTTGTAAGAAACGGCAATAGAACTGTAATAATAGACGAAACTATAAAATTATCATTTTTACTGAACTACTTTAAAATTTTCAGATTATAAAATAATATTTTTTCAAACAAGAACAAATTTTCAAAATTATTGTTAAGAATTGGAGAAAAAAAATAGATTTATTTAGAATTTCTAAATCCTGGATAACACATGATGTTTGTACTGAAATATTTGGCAATAACAGCAACTGTTTGGTTAGAAACGTAATCCTAACTTCACGCGATAAAAAAATTTTTTCAAACATTAAGATTTCAAGTAAATTAGATTAAAAAAACTCATTATGGCATGGATAGTGCTACGTATAAAGGTGTTAATAAATAATATGATAATATCTATACAAATTTTCGCATAGAAATGTTATGTATATAAATCTTGAGGGAAGGTAAAGGGGTAGTCAATGGGAGGATGAAGGGAGCTAAGAGGAAGCGAGAGAAGCTTGCTCAAATATAATTGTATTAAAAATCACGTTAAAACGAGGAATCAACCATATTAATTAAAGGGCGCTGAGTCTTTGCACTTTTGTCCGTACAATTTTATATACATAAATAGCTTCCTATATTGTGGTTGTCCACACCTGCCCTCCTCCCCCCTCCCTCACTCACATTTCACCCCTCCCCCCCATTCAAAAATTTTTTTATTTCAATAAGAAATTCATCTTATATAGCCCCTCCATATTATAATTTAACCCTTCTCAGTCCCCTTAGCCGCCCCTAAGCCTCCCCTTCATACAAGGCGAAACTGTTTTTATTCTAATGTTAAATTAACACGGTGAAATTTTTTACTACTTCCCGTCAGCCACCCTCTCCACCCCTCAATTTGATCTTGTACCTGCTTGCCCTTCCTGATTCTCTTTTTACTCTTTTTTAGCCTTTCTCAGGCCCCCTTCGCTCCCCTCAAAACACGAAAAAATTGTTTTATTTCAATGAAAAATTAACTCAATAACATTTTTGAATAACTCCCTTATCACCCTCTCACCAACACTCAATAATCCAATAACCCAATAACCCCTTTACCATCCTCTCACCACCACTCAATTTGTTTTTACGCCTACTTGCCTTCCTCATTCTCTTCCAACGCTTTTTTGTCCCCTTTTTTAGCCTCCTCTCATAAGAAGTCATAACATTTTTTTACTTCTATGTGAGATTTATTAAATACAATCTCGGTCAATTGTTCCTTGCAATATTAATCCGATTCAGTATTTTTTTGTCTATATTTACCACATCACTCATGAGGCAAATAGACAGATACCTTGATCTTTTTTTGTTGTTATTATGTAAATGTGTGTACGATACGATGTACGTACGCGTAATTTTTAAATTATATAATATGGTAAAATAATAACAACAGTGGAGATTATTACCAAAAAGTCTTTTTGTGGAACCAAAAAATGTGCCTTAAATATAACATGGCGTTGATAACACAAGTCGTCGAACACACTAAAAGTCGAAAGAACTTCATGAAAAAACATTGCAAAATAAAAAAAGTTATCAATTTGTCAGCACAACAACAACAACAACAACAACAATAACAATAACAACAACAACAACAGCAACAAAAACAACAACAATGACAATAATAATAATAATAATAATAATAATAATAATGATAATAATAATAATAATAACTTATTTATCAATAGTAATCAGAAGTATCAATAGATGTTTTTAAAAAAGTTTGTAAATGTTGATTATTTTAATGTGGTTTTTAAAATGAATCAAAGTCTACTGGATGCTGGCACGCAGCAAACGCAGGAGGCAAAACCCACTAGTATATACATAGTTGTTTTATGTAAAGTAGTCACAATTATCCCCCCTACGCCCCCCATGTCCCCCTACAAGAAAGAGTTTGTTACAAATAGTCCACCCCCCCCCCCACAAAATAAAGTAAAATTTGATCGTTTTTTACGTAATTTTAACATAGCTAAAATATGGTATCCCTACTTTTAGCTCTCACACACCCCTCCACGATGCCCAATATCCCCCACAGGTTTTTTCTGTCTCCCACAACCCCCACACTATTTTAAATTACCAAACATAAGAATAAAATGTATGCACCTAATTGTATTATACATATTTCCTCTGTCCACAGTCCAAACACCTTTAAGCTAATTTCCATACAAACCTATTACATGCGTAGTTAAGGCCACGGTTGTATGAAAAGAAAAAGCCAGCAGATCGTCACAGCGTCAAAGAGAAAAGTTGATTATCTTACGACAGATTTCGTTTGTTGTATAACCTTATTTTATAACGTAATTTAACGTGTATCAAATAAATACACATGCACGAAATACGAAGTATATATATATATATTTTTTTTTATTGTTCATCATCGCCCGTACGCTCAGATATGGCTTTTTTTACACAAGAATAGTGTTTTTCAGCCACCGTTGCACCTGAGTTATGACCAAATGTTTATACGCATATAAACATCTGGACCAACTTATAGTCACACCTATGATCACGATGTCGAAGCGAAAGAGAAACAGTTAATCGACCCTCGAGAATCAAGAGCACAAGCGAAACGGCGAGACCTGAATGTTCACCAGACGGTCACCCATCCAAGTACTAACCGCGCCGAATGCAGCTTATCTCGAAGACCGACGGAACTGCAACCCAACCGTTGCGCCACCGCGACCACAAAAAAGTATATTTAAATAATTCAAAAATACTATAATAAATAAATGTACTCATCTGAAATGTTGAATCTTTGTACTTTTGTAAAATTTTATAATAATAACAATTTATTTTTATCGTTATAAATGTTCGTGTACTTTTAAAATCTACTGACTGAGAACCGAATCATAACTTTCACGTTTTTGTTATGTTAAGATGAAATTTTTATGTACTTAACATGCATGAAATATGACTTGCTGTTTATTTTTCAAATTGTGAAGTTCATCATGTACTGCTACTGAGATATCAATAGTATAAGAAAATGTAGCTGCTGTGTCCACCAGCCTAATACGTCCAAACTAATTTCCAAACAAACTTATTACATCCATACTAAAGACCGCGGTTACATGGACCGAAAAAAGCCAGCGGAATATCACAGCATCACAGAGAAAAGTTCATTTCCCGATGACTATTTTCATTTATTGTGGAAACCTCTTTTTTCTAATGTAATCTATCAGAGGTGGTGTTATATAATTTTTTTTTGCTTCATGGCCCTGTATTATAACATAGGCTGACGTACTCAAAAATAGTCACCTGATCCGGCCTCAGTATCATATAATTAAGATTTTGCGCATAACAATACCCACATCACAAGGTCATTACACCTAGACCTCTATGAAGAAAAAAAGTGTACAGGCACGTATATACACTTACAGCTTAGGTGTAGTTGTTTGTTACATCCATATTAAATGCCACAGTTACAAGAGGCAGAAAAAACGCAACGTCACAGCATCAGAGAGAAAAGTTAATTTCCCTATAACTTTTTACATTTATTGTAAGAACCTTCGGGAGCGTTCGATTTTCGCTGTAATTGGTCGGTTCAGTCATTCCCTTTATTGAGTAAAACTTTTCTAAGCTCACCTTAAATGGAAAGTTAACTCGTGAAACGAGCGAGGGAGCTAACACAGGCTTGTAAACCGATAACTATGGGCTCAATATGCCAATGTAAAAGAAGCCAATAGTTTCACAAAGGAAGCTACTGTACTTTGAAAAAATCCGAGACTATTATCTCCAAGGTTTTGTCGACCTATAAAGATTAAATATGCCAAAGAAACAGTAGATTTAACAAAAATAACTACGGATAATGTGAATAAACAGATACAGAATTTAAGTAGATATACAACTACTTTTAACGCTAAAAAAGTATGTGTTTATTATAGTTTGACGTTGACAACGATTGATACTATTTCGTTGCAATTCATTGACCCACACGAAATCTGCAATGCGTTGTTATCCATGCGGTTGTACATCGAAAGATTTCAACGTCATAGATGCAACGATACAGAAGGAAATTTCTGTAGATCATTTGAAATTTTGCCAATCCTCTTTGCACTATTGAATTCAATGTTTGGAGTTTTTGTTACATTTACATTTGAGTTTGTCTTACAAACTGGATATCTTTAAATGGCAGGCTCGATCAAAAGAAGAAAAAGAATCAGTCGAAAAAAGAGAAAAAATATTCAAGAAACCTTTAAAAGAAAATTGGGTTTGAATGAGAACTTCGAATGATGGCAACACTGCTCGATGTTTTTTTTGAAAAATATGTAATATTTGCAAAAATAATCGACATTGATGAAGATATAATACATCGGTTTTGTATCATATTACAAGCTATTTCGAGTGGTTCAGAAATTAATGTTGATAATTTTCGGAAGTATGCCGTAAAATTAGCTAGAAAAATCGTTAAAACTTACAGTTGGTATTACATGCCCACTTTGGTACATAAACTTTTAATTCATGGTCCACAAATAATACATCATGCAGTATTACTTATCGGTCACATGTCCGAAGATGCTCAGGAGGCTTGCAATAAATCTTTTAGAATATATTGCTTACATTATGCCAGAAAAAATTATCGTCAAAAAACAATGGAGGATGTATTTAAACGATTTTTAATTGCTTTGGATCCATACTTTTCCAGTTGCTGAAATTTTCCTGTTAAGCTGCTTAAATCTTTATCTAAGGAAACGATTAACCTACTATCGCCTCCATTTGTATATAGTCACGAAGAAGATAAACAAGAATCCGCTGAAAGTAACTCGGCCTCAGAGTCAGGTACAGATGTAGATGATTACGACTCTGATGACAATGAAACTTTTTCTTGTAATATTTGTAATGTTTGCAAACGAAAAAAATTTTGTACAATTACTGTGTTTCATTTTAATACACAATTTTGTAGTACAGCTTGAACGTTTTTCATTCAAAGGCGGTGAAACTCTGCACATTTGACACGAAATTTGTAACCAGTGACCCAAAAATCATAAAAAAACGGTATGTAACTTAATTATGGTATATAATACATGATATTTTACCTCTGGGGGTGATCGATAGGGGATGAAAGGGGTGATGTTCTGCACATTAGACATAAAATTTGTAGTCAGTGACCCCAAAACCACAGAAACGATATGTAACTTATTTATAATATATAATACATGATATTTTACCCCTGAAGGTGGTCGACAAGGGATCAAGGAGGTGAAATTCCACACATTTTACATGAAATTTAAAATCAGCAGCCCCAATTACCTCTATGGTTTAATTTTGGAGTAAATTACTTGAATTTTCAACTTTTGACAAGCTTTTTGGCAATAGGGCACACTGTGCCACGTGCTAGATAAAAGATATCGATGTAAACAATCACCCGCATAATACTTACTCAACGATTACATTTAATTATTTTATCATATTACGTATACCGTATGAGTAAGTCACGACTGAAAAAGCGCTGAACATTTAAATGTAGTAATTAAGAAGAGGGAGTCACCGAGACCTCGGTAGCATAACTGGTAACGCGCTTTCCCGGCAAAAAAGCGGTCCAAATTCGAGGCCTGGTTGAGGTGATGCTTTTTTCAATTTATTTGCACAACAATCTTGCTAAAAATAAGTAGTTTTAGAGGAAAGATTAGTTGCCTAGACAAACTCTAATAAAATGAAAAATGTCGATTAATTCGATTACTCGCATAAATAAAGAAGTGTTTAGCTGGGAGAGCATGAGAGGTATCCTGCATGAATTTTTTAAACTTCTTGCCTTCAAAAGCAAAATAAGCTGTAAAGCTCTCAACTGTGGCGTTATCTGAGAATCAGAAGAGGTTAACTCATGGTAAATATCCTCGAATAAGTTATAACTAGTATAACAATGATTAAACTTCACTGAAGCTCATTTGGTCATCAAAAAATGCTCTAAAACTTGCTATAATCAGCTAATTAGCTGAACAATACTTACACTGTGCAAACAACTCAGTTATGTTAAAGTAGGGGGGCAAGTGCAAACCTAAAATCTGACTGAAATCATAACCGAAAAATAGCGGAGATTGCTGATTGCAATGTTTCGACATTAATCCGATTTTTGCCACTGATTTGAGCAGCCTGTCACGGCCAAGGGGCCGAAGCAGCCACACATTTTTTTTTTTAAGAAACATAGTAACATTGGATTTTCCAAGTGAGTGCCTATGGATTCGCGTGAAAATGGGCATATAAGTGTCTACTTTAATGACGCGTGGAAGGGGTATAACAAATGTGCGCCTACGAAAGAGAGAAGTAAAAATATTGACGATAGGGTGAACTACCCAATAGATGAACGCCTACCAATAGATGAGCGCCTACCATTAGATGAACGATTTTTTTGGAAAATTTATTTTTGTTAAAAAATTACAAGCATAAACACATAAATTTTCGTTCCATTGCAAGGAATGTACTTCTAACATCAACCAACTGTATACTTTGTACACAAAAAAGCAGTTTTACTCGATAGAAAAAATATTTTAGTACACCTGATTTCCTAACCTCTGCAGTAAGCATCAACTCTCGCCCATTTGATTTAACTTGTTCATCCACTGGGTCTAGAGCGATTGCTCAACTTTTTAATTTTTTGTGTTTTTATAGTTCACAGCTTCTTTTTTTTATGACTGATTATGATTCCAAGATATTCTTACATTGCAATGAAAAATTCTTTCCATTTTGAATTTTACAAGTTTATAGATATTTCAATGCAAACACAAAAGTTTCCTTAATCGTTCATCTATTGGGTGGTTGACCCTACCTGCATAGCTGTGAGCAGATATAGCAAAAGCAAGCAACGACTGCAACGAGTTTTTATCACTGCATTTTAATAAAATTTTACAGATCAGTATAAAAAAAGTCTTAACAGATCTGATATTTATAAAATAAGAAACCTATGATTTCCTTTTCAAATTCTCTGTAACATAGAAAAGTTTAACAGAGGGTGATTTTCCAAAAATTAAATCGTACAACTAAATGCTAACAATTTTAAGCAGAGATTTTTTATTTAGCGGCATTTATTTTTTATTCTTTCAGTACTTTAAATTCTTCTATAATAATGCAATGTAATATTCTTACACGGTGTAACAAAGATAGTGCGTTGCAAAAATATTCAGCTTAAACTTTTTTATTTGGTTGCCAGTACATAACCACCTTAAGTACAATTTTTTAAATTTTTAACACGCTTTTATTTACTCATCATTATCGCTATGAGCTATCAGCCAAGCTCCGAAGGATGTCAGTAAACGTAAGTGATAATGAAATGTACTATGTCAGAAGTTTGTACAGCTAAGATGACTAATACTTATACCACTCATTAAATAGTTTTGAAATCTTGGGTTTAATTCTGATTGACTTCAGAATTTTTTTTTTTGCAATTCATTACTCTGCTTTAATTACTTATTATAACTTTTGTTTGAAATGTTTTTAACACTTTTTTGCAGGCCAGTCAAAATAAATACATTTTGAATACTGATTCTGTTAAATAATTTGTTCCATTAATAGTTATTGTTTGCAAGTTCATTCCGTTATTTCATAATACTAAACAAATGATATCTAATGGAAGTGCCACAACTATTGGCATGTTCACCGGGTGTGTAAGAATAGATATAAGAGTGAAGAAAGAGAGAGAGAGAGAGACAGGATCAGTAGAATATAGTAGTGTATGGGATTGTGGATGAAGTGTAAGTATGTGTTTGTTAGCGTGGGACTAGGACAATCAGAAGACCTTCCTAGTCCAGGACAAGCAGGACTTGGTGGACGTGAGCTCATGACTCGCGTGGTGCGAGGCGAAATCGCTACAGCGCAGTTCAGCGGACGACGTAAAGTGTTGTGTCGTGTATAGTGTAAGGAGATACTGTGTATTAGTGTATTAGTGATAGAATAAAGAAATAGTTAAAGGTATTTGTTGCTGTTAATTTGATAGTTCTTCCCATAGAGCGCGACAACTCCTGCGCTCATCATCCTTTTTCGGAGAAGAAACCCAAGGTTTACGAGGAACAGGGTGTACGCGATCGAGATTTGTCAACGCTGCGTCGGCACCTCTTTTTTCCCGGTGCAGACAAGGTTTTACAACAACTTATACGTTGTAAGACTTCTAAGAAACTATGAACATCTAATTTATGAGAGAAAACAGCCGAAGACACAAAGAAATTTACTTTTATTCTCATAATATAAAGACGATTATTACTAGCAAATAACAACATGCATCAAATTGTACATGAATATTATCTACGTACATACATGTTATGTTTAAGCTTGTATTTATATTTCTAATTTTTACCTTGTGGATATTTCATTAATAACATACTACATACTTACACAAAAATCAACACAGCTTCTGTAGTTCTTATGAATACTGTATATTTTAACTAAAAATTCTTATACACAATAAATAATGCTTATTTTATGAGACATATAGTAGTTTTAATCACTTGTAAGTTACAGTATGATAAAAAAAAAAAAAAACTTTTTTGTGTATAATAAACAAACCTTTTTACGTACAATACAATACTACCATAATTTTACACAAATGGTAACCAAAATACAATTACGATACGTAATTTACAAACAGAAGAAAATAAGTTTCACAAATTATTGGTATTTTTTATAACTAAGACTAATAAATCTTTAAGGCCAAATCTCAATACATAACTTTCATTAATTTATGAGCTTGCTTTTTTTTCATTTTTAAGAAATAATTTTATTTTTATTAGATCAATATAAGGATCCCATTGACAGATTTTACTAATATAAGGATATGATTCTCCCGTTCAAATGTTATTATTGTAACAATAAAATGTAAATGTAGTTTGGCTCGTTTTTACAAGTCCTTAAAGATTGTTTGATTATAAAAAATCTTAGAGTGCATATTGGTGAGCGGGCCCTTATGCAGTGGCACCGCCAGACAAGACACGGCAGACGTGACATACAGGCGGTCGTTCTAACTGATTAGCTGCGTGCGTCACTTGCGAATGATTCGGCATCCAAGTAAGACCACACCAAGCATGCGCTCGCTGCAGCTCTCCGTCGCACTAGTATTTAAGATTGTGTGTTTCATTTTTCTCTCCTCACCATAACACAACATGGTGGCAGCGGTATATAGTGGTGAAAAAAAGGCAAATACCTTGCCAAGAAATATCCGAGTACTGAACGAAGTCTCCTTTTAACTCTAAAACTCATCCCTGGCATGCCAGGTGAGTGGAAAGAAAAGGAAGGATGACCAACCAGACGCAGAGCAACTCGGGAAGTTACAACATGGCCAACAAGCAAAACGTGCCTCGAGAGATACATCTCTGTGGCGAGCTTAAGCAACAAAACAAACAAGGAGAAAATCGATCTGTTATGTTACGTTATGGGAGAAAAATCGGAAGAGATCTTAAAGCAGGAGTTGCCTACTATAACAGAAGACACAACCCTTGCTGCGGTCTTGGAAAAATTCAACGCACACTTACACCCTAAGAAGAACCTAATATTCGAGAGATTCAAGTTTAACTTTCGCACGCAGCACGACCATGAAAGTGTAGACGCATTTATCATAACCCTATACACTTTGGCAGAATCATGTGAATACGGTATCTTAAAAGAAGGCCTCATACGCGACCGTATAGTTATTGGGTTACACGACTCAAGGACATCGAGCGCTTACAGCTGATATCCGACCTGACGCTAACTATAGCGACGACGATCGCACGATAAGCTGAAGCGCAGGCTAGAGAAGCAAAGATTATCCAATGCCAAGAGACAGTGCGCCAGGACTAAGCTCAGATAGATCGATTGTCTAAACAAAGCAAAGACAGCAAGGGAAGGCAACAAGGCAAGTTCTCCAGGAACTCCAGCAAATGCGGCAGATGTGGGCTTCGGCGCCACGAGAATCCAAAGAAATGCCCAGCGATTAACGCCAAGTGCAGAAACTGCAAGAAAATTGGCCATGAGGAGAAATTATGCCACTCTAAGAAGGTTCAATGAGTTGATGAGAGCGACGATAGCGGCAGTAGCGACGGCAAAGACGACGCCAATGAAATCGACGCACTGTATATAGGTATTGTAAACAATGAGTCTCGGGTGAATAAAGACTTTACCGTGAATCTTAACGTCGCACAGTTTGGAAAAAAAAGTTAGGTTCATGGCAGATAAAAGTGTAGACGTAACTTGCATCGCGGAAAGTAACTTACCAAGTAGCGCGAAAAATATTGTTATGCCGTCGGACAAAGCCTTGTTTAGCAAGGATAAGTCGAAATTAGACACTATAGGGTAAGTAAAATGAGGAATATTTTGCGGAGAGGAACAGTTCAAGGCAAAGATTTAAATCATAAATAACTTAAAAAATAACTTACTTGGTGAGCTAGAAATATACGTTTTGAATATCCTAAAAAAATTTTGTAATATTTTGGTACCCACGAGCAAAACGAATCCGTGGTTTACAGAATTTGACACCGTATTCAAGGGCTTAGGAAGATTAAAAAAATAACTGAGAATCTATTTACTTGAAGGAGCAAAACAGTTTTTTCAAACGACCTCTCGATCCGTGGCTACTCCTTTAATGACGAAACTGCGTGAAGTTATTGACAGACTCCTGAGTCTTGGAGTAATCAAGCCAGTCGACTAACCAACCGATTGGTGTAGCCCAATCACGGTCGTACAAAAAAAAGGATAGCGACAAAAGAAGGTTTTGTGTAGACTTGACCAACTTCAACAAAAGTGTTAAGCAAGCGGTACACACTTTTCCAAAGATTGATAACCTCTTGGCTTCGTTAAACGGGAAGAAATTCTTTTCTAAGTTTGACGCATATTTGGGGTACCACCAAATAAAGCTCTTTAAGAAAGCGAATTTCTTACATGTTTCATAACTTCTTCTGGTCACTTCCTTTTTAATTGTCTACCTTTCGGTATAAACTGTGCATCGGACTATTTTTAACAAATTTTTTCCGAGCTGTTTGCTAGTATGCCAAACGTAAGCGTACACGTAGACGACATCTTGATTCACGCCTGGAACCTTGCGAAGCCTAACGCCTAAAAAAAAAAAAACGTGACATTGAACAAAGGGAAATGCGTATTGTCCGTCAAAAAGCTCGGTCACTGAATCTCAGAAAAAAACTAGGAGTAGGTTTTGGAACCCACGAAAAATGTGAAATATTGAAGAATATGTAATTGCTCAGTAGTGTTTGATTGTCTATGATAAATTTTTTTGTACATTAAAAAACATTTTCCTGATACCGCTTTAGAAACTTACAATTAGCAAAATCCGTGTTTTTTGGAATTTCAAGAGTTATTTACTCAAAATTTATTAACTTTAAAAAAAAATGAGTTAAGAAATTTTTTGTTCATTTTGATCACAGCAGTACAAAAAAAAAATTTTTCTTGCGAATTTATTGATTTTTTGTAATTTGTTAGAAAATAAATTGTTTAAACAATTTCTGACCACGTTTCCACCTGGCAAACTGTACTTCCCCATGCAGTAGTACATTTTTAACAAGATGGTGCAAAAAAATTGCAGGCGAATTAATTTTCCGTGTTGATTTTCCTCTCCTACAGGTATACGCATTCATGGATGGTAGGTACAAAAACGACTATGCTTAGATCAACAATACCGTTCTCGCCAAGCAGTTAAGGTTCATAAATCTTTTTTTATCTAAAAGTGCACGCTTCAGGGTAAAATTTGAGCCCTGGTAAGTTACAAATAATGCACCAATAGCTTAGGTGGTTAGCTTGGTAACACGTGATCAAATATCGCAAAAAACGCATTTTTTTAAACTTAAGGAATTCTTGATTCGAAATCTATGGGGCTTAGGTATATGTATCCCAACTGTTTTGTTTGTTAGAAATGGGCCAAAGAATAAGGAGCAATGTTTTTTTTCTCGAAAAAATTAATTTTTATAAATTGTTTAAAAAAAAATTGTTTAAGCAATTTTTGACCTCGTTTCCGCCTGGCAAACTGTACTTCCCCATGCAGTAGTACATTTTTAACAAGATGGTGCAAAAAAATTGCGGGCGAATTAATTTTTCTGGTCGATTGCTGATTTCGCCCCGTCTAAGGGGTATTTTGCGGCCCAAGGTACCTGCGAAATAGGACCCGAGGGACGTAAAGCAGCCACGAAGCAATGTGGCTTGTGTAGCAAATCCTATTTTTTCAACCAAGCGCAAACCAGCCTCTCAAAAATGCGTGAGGTAGAAAAAGTATTTATTTTTTTGACTCTAAATAATCCTTATTTTAAATTTTTATATTAAAAAAACAGTTTATTATTAAATGTATATTTTTATCAGTGAATATTATAGATTAGAAAAAAGCAAATTATGTTTGTATTATTTTTGTTTATCAACATATAAACAGCAAGAACGAGAAAGAACAACAATACACGGCGGAGAGTATCTATACTACCTAGCTACACAAAGGTACATACATTAGTTTAACAAACATTCGTATGTATTACTTTCTCTGTCTCTCAGTCTCTTTTTGGATTTGGATACATGTTTACTGTGCGTAGTTGCGGACATGCGCCAATTTCGTTGGGTTGGCTCTTTACTAAAGACGGGTTAAGATGGAGTTTTAATAAACACAATTGGAAGAACCCGGAAAAATTTTGGACTATGGTCAAATATTGATATTTTAAAATAATCCTGTCTACCAAGAAGAAGTTTTTAAAAAATGATGATAAAAAAAGTACTTATTCTAATGTTTATTAGTCATATTCTACAAGCACAAAATATTGTAAAAAACAATGAAAAAGGCCTACTTGTAGTCCTGTATAAGTACAATAGAAAGAGAGAAAGAGAGAGAGAGAGAGCACGCGAGAGCAAACGATAAATGGCGCTCTCTACCTCACTTACTTTTACAGTTACTGACAAAATACCCTTTTCATTTTTTTTTTTTTTTCATTATTTTGCGCTTGTCAAAACAAAATTATAAGTGCTTATTGATAGAAAATTTGCCACCCTACAAACTGGTATTTTCGTTTATTATATATATCAAACCGTTAAAAGATATAAACAAAACGAACTTCAAAACACAATTTTACACAATTTTGACATTTATAGACCACTCAAAAATAATGGTAACTATTTCTTTTGAAATCAGCGGGCTCAATTATATATAATATAAAAAATGCCCAATTATAAATCAAATTTTTAATTCAGGAGTTTTTCGGTTGGTATCCATAAATAATTAGAACAAAGATTGGAGGACCTTGCTGCATAGCACAATCGATTAGGTCCCCGACTACCAACCCAAAAGATAGGGTTTGATTCTCGGAGTCAATAAAATTTGAAAATTTTTTTTTTCACATATATAACATACAATACATATTTTATGTGCGTACGTATGCATATACTGTATGTATAATACATATATAATATCTAAATATCATACACTGCTCTATATAGCTATTCATGTATACGGGTAGTACAAATTACAAACGAGAGAAGCGGCAGTAAGCGCGGGGAGAAAGAGACAGAGAGACAAGCCGAGCTAAGTTAAACCGTAGATCGTGCCATCGCACGGTCGCTTCATCGCGTCGGTCGAACCCCCAAGCGCGCCAATAGATGTTTCACATCAAAATGTATCAACATCCTGCCGCAGGGTTTTTCCAGGCCAAGCAACAAAGACCCGCTACAACAATTCTTAGGCACAATTAACTACATCGGTAAACTCATACCAAATAAATCATCGATTCTTGAGCCTCTTAACTCGCTGACAAAAAACAACGTAGCATTCGTGTGGCTTAACGATCAGGAAAGAGCATTCATGGAAATAAAAAATATCATCAGTAAAGCACCGACACTGACTCACTAAGACTTATCAAAAGATATCATTGTCCAAGCAGACGCGACGAGTTACGGTTTAGGCACGGCATTAATACAAGTCGACACGCAGGGAAATCGTGAAGTTGTGGTTTACGCATCAAAAACGTTATCCCCATGCGATCAGAGATACAGCCAGATAGAAAAAGAGGCACTAGCTTTAGCTTTCGCGACAGAACGCTTCAAAGAATATATGGTAAGTATTGATGTAACATTAGAAACTCATCACAAATCCTTAGTTCAGATTTTGCAATCGACGCCTTTTAACGAGCTGACCCCTAGGCTCCAGCGCATACGCTTACATCTGATGCGGTACAACTACAAGGTAACATATGTGCCAGGGAAACAACTAATCCTGGCTGATTGTTTATCTTGCAACTCCTCACACTCGGCGGGAAAAGACCTGGCGGCTGAAGTGGATGAACACGTAAATTAAATTATAAATAGCTTTCCAGTCACATCGATCATGTTAGATAGAATCACGAGCGAGTAAGAGGCGGACCCAACATGTAGAAAACTAAAAGAACATTGTTTATTTAAATGGACATCAAAGAGCCATTTGCTTACTAGCATGCTACCATACTTCGAACATAAAGAGAGTATCTCTCTCTGCAATAAATGGCTGGTATTTAATGCCCAGCTGATTAAACCTCCCGCATTGCAGCTCGAGATACTATCAAACATTCATGAAGGCCACCTTGGCGTTAGTAAATGTCGAGAAAGATCCAGACGCATAATATAGTAGATAGGAATGCGCGCTCAATTTAAAAATATGATTCAAAACTGTCCAATGTACGTGCAGGAAATAATAAATCCACGCGAACCCTTTGTTAAAGGAAGCTTTCCCGACCATCCTTGGCAAAAGGTAGGGCTGGATCTATTCTTTGTAAACCGTTGGTACTTGATTGTGACAGACTATTATTCGCGATGACTTGAAATCTTCTTACTGAGCTCAATGACAAAGAGCGAGATAATCAAACAGTGCCAGTGTGTATTCTCTCGATTCGGTATCCCGGATGTCACTCGAAGCAACTGCGGCACGCAGTTCTCGGCAGGGTTTCGAAAATGTGCTAAAGATTATAGCTTTCAGCACATAAAGAGCTCACCCAAGTTCTCCCAGAGCACCGGCGCGGCCGAAGCCACTGTAAAAATTGCGAAAAAATTAATAAAGAAATGGGACGATATAAATATTGGGTTTTGAGCTTACTGTACCACTCCATTAGAAAACGGATTCAGTCCAGCCGAGCTGTTGTTCTCAAGAAATATTATGTCACGTGTACCCTGTCTTCCAGAAAAAGTGGAAACCTTCACACGGCACGATCAAGTTTCTGTTGAGAAAAACCGTAAAAAATGTAAACAGGAGCGTATGTACACTAGACAGTGGATGCTCGCTGCAGCTCTCCGTCGCACTAGCATTTTACATTGTATGTTTCATTATTATCTCTTCACCATAACACAACAGTACAATTTGCGCCTGAAACCTTAAATGTGATTTTCCAAATAATTTAGTGAGGTTAATTATGTTTCTCAAAATAGAGCGATAGCAGTAAATTATTTTACAACAGCTATTGAGTATCAGAAAGTTGTATGGATTTTTTAAAGATTTTGCTCTACGTTTTTGTTTATTAATAACATTTTAACTCCCCATATGACCTCTTAAGGACCAAAACAAACTTATGCTTGTGTAACGTCAAAGACGGCGTAGTAGTAATTTTTATATTTAGGCCTAAACTTTCGCTCAATATCCTGAGGATATGATAGGAAGGGTTAAATGCTGAGCACTGACGTGGAAGCAGGGTTTATAATTGTAGAAAAGTTAGTTAGCTTCTTGGGCATCGGCATTTACATCAACGGCACGTAATTGGCCATTTATTCAGAATTATGGTAGCTTGGTTCCTTTTAAAGGAATCTATAGTCGTCTGGTCACCAGCGTTTTTCACTAGCGACACAAAACATATAGCTTTAAAGATTAGATTTTTTAAAACGAAGCTTTTATATCACGGGATTGGGGGGCTGGAATTTTCAAAACGACAGATTTCCATGAAACGGAAGTCGATTACCGGAAGTCTCTTCCTCCTAATTTATTTAATGTCCCACCTTAACCCGTCACCCTCACTATCAATCCCCTACACACTTCCCCTCACCCTGTCTCTTCCAACCGTGCTAGTCTCCTGCACACCTCCTCTTATCACTTCCCGTTTTGCCTCGCCCCGCTATTTCCCTTCACACTACACCATCAAAGCACACACACCAAGCAATTAATGTTTCATTCAATCATAATTTTTATTCCCATAATAATTTTAATTCAACTTAAAATTATTTCTTTTCCAATTCTTCAAAAAAAAAAAAAAAAAAAGTAATAAAAGAATGGAAAAAGTTTTAAAACCGCAAACACAGCACATGTATGTACAATATGTGGATGTAGGTACTCGTTCACTCACTCACTCACGAGTACAGGAACGATGGAAAAGCTCGAGGGAAGCAAAAGAGAAGTAATCAGTGGAACAAACGACGCTACATCAGACGAGGTATAGATAAGGGAAGAAAAAAAAGAAAGAGAGAGAAAAGTCCCCGAGTGAAAAAGGCTCGAGGTGGGAGGTGCCTGCACACCAATGTATGTATATACACAAGAATCGGTGGCAACAAATCAGCGTGAATCGTTAAACGTATAGATAGGGCTTCTCCCCTCACTCCATCCCTGCACTCTGATTGTGCAAAAAGTACGATCACCGGAACAATCGAACCTGCCCCGCTCTCGCGTGTGTACATGTGCTGGACGAGTGTATCTACAGTGCAATGGTGCAAACAGGGCACCCAAATCCCATTTTCCAATGTTTTTTCGTTTTTTTTTTCTTTTTTTATTTGCCAGTNATATGTGCTTTTACGAATACTTGACCCTTTTTTTTAAATATTATTAAAAAAACAACTTGTGGATTAATTTCAAAATTTTATAAGTTTATATAATAGTAATCTATCATACTAAACATTAGGAGCTTATAACATTTCATTTCCTTACTTTTTGTCTAATTATTCAACACATTCTCGTAAAAAAGTATACTAGTTTGACAAAAAAACGAAAAAAGTAGTCACAGCTTATCACAGATAGTCGTGAAACTGTTAACTTTATACTTAGCATGACGAAGAAAAAAATTCGTTATCGTCTTTTGTTCTGAATTTTTGAATACTTATCACTTTCCCTGTAAGCTTAAAAAATTTGACACTTACTAAGGGCTAAAAAACTGAAAAAACAGAATAAGATTTTCATAAACTTTGACTTTATATAACCTTCTCAGAGTCTACCAAATTACAATTTTAATTAATGATTCCCTTTCTGACTAAATGACATAGTTATCACTTTCACTTTTGGTNAAAAAAAATTAAAGAAAAAAAGTAATAAAATGAAAAATGAAATAAAAAAATGAAGATTCAGGAGGCTCCATCGCCTACTGCGGTAGTCAATTCAGTAACGATCGATGCGATGTCACTAGATACAAGCTTCTTTTTATACAAGTGGTATGTTGGTAATGAAGTTTGTTTTATTTTCAACCGAATCCACCTGCTATTATATACAGTTTACTATATATTCATACAGTCAGCTGTTGAATAATTTAATACTAATGATTGCCATAATTTACTGCGTTATTACCCAACAAATAAATTTAATTGAAAAATCATTATGAAAGTTTTCATGTTATTTTACAAATTCAAATTTTTTTTATTTCGCGGAGTCCCTATAGACCAATATGGCCGGCAGTGTTTGTCACTGCACTCATCGAATGTAACTGCAGACTAAAATAGTGTTTCAGCTATTTTATCAATTTTTTTATCGCCAACGCTTATAAAGTCACCTAGTTTCTTGAAGATGAGAATGTCAGGGTTACGGTAAGTATATTTTTTTTTGGTTGTACATTCCATTTTAGTAGTTTAATTGATAGTCAAAAGTTTGCTTTAGGCCTTTGGCCATAAGAGACTGTGTTAAGTGAGCTCAAAAAGTGCTAACTTTAAATTGAATTACCTCCGGATTTTGATCGCCAACCGATAAAAATAAAAATACCATTGGATTCAGCGCGATCTCAACTTTAATAATACATCAGTTAAAGTTCTTGTACATTCCGTGATGTAGCTTGCTTAAAAGAAAAAAAAGAAACAAAATAAAGAAAGTTTAAAAAAAAAAAAAATTAAAAGAAACAAACCGGGGGGTACAAATGGGTCATGGGACCCACGGTAAGAACGAAGTTCTTTGAACATAAGATGAGTATAAATAAACACAATTTCTCAGGTAACAAGGGAGTCGCGAGACCCATAGAAAGAACAAAGCTCTATAAGAATAAGTACTGCATTCATGTAGTTCAGTAAAACNAAAAATAAAAAAAAATAAAAAATCAGTTTAGTACTCACGATGGTTGAACTTCGTGAGTACTGTATTTATGCTCGACGTTCTCACGAACTTTTTCTAAGGCTAGTTACCCGGCTATTAACACCAACCAGCATGCAACGTAGCATTGATGCTTGAATTTGTTAAATAAAGACTAGTTGCCTGGTCTTCGTCATTTAAACCAGCTGGCACACAACGTAGGGTTGTTACTTGATTGATTTAAATAAAGGCTAGTTGCTTGGTTGTCGGCATTTACACCAACTGGCACACAACTTGGCGTTGATATTTTATTTGATTTTTTTTATTAACATTTTTCTTTTGCTACCTGCCTGGCCACCAATATCCAAATTAAATAGCATGCTAAAGTAAATTTTACGCGAAAAACTATGGGGGATACGTAAAAATTAGGTTTGAATATAAACATTACTCACTTTTATTACTGTTTAAAAAGGGGGTACAAAAGAGTCTCTCAAGACAAGATCCAGGTGGCCAAATATAATTTGAGTTGAAACGAATGAATCGCATTCTCCAAGTCATGTATAAGCACCAACCGGGTTCTCTAGGCCATGTGCTCTAGTCTGGCTGCTGCTCTAGGTATACTACCAAACTGACCTGACCATTCAATTTGCCAATAAGATTTTCCAGGTCGTGTGTCTATCGTCTGGCTACTGCTCTAGGAATACACTTAAGCTTGCCTGACCATCGAACGAATTTTTTCTGACTGACCTACTCGCGAAGCAGGCCATGGGCTTACATAGCTGAAAATCTTACCTCCTCATTATCGCCATTACCCGAACAGAAATGAAAGTCAGTTGCCTCTCTAGTTCGTGAGGTCTTACTTAAACAGCCTACCGAGGGCACACGTAGGCGCGTCAGGGGGCGTGTGTGAGGTATTCATTAGGCAGCCTACATAACCTACCTTTATAATACCTCTCGAGTTGTATAAACAGTTATATCAGCAACAGTTAAAGTGTAAACTGTAGCGTAAAAGGTACACAAGTTACAAGTGTTATCTATTGAGTCCTATTTAAACAATTAATGAGTATTCTTACACATATGAAACTGAAAAAATCAATTGACATTAAATTTGTTGTCAACCAAACGAAGTTTCTCAAAGTATCGAATTAGAAACAATAGTTGATGCTTCAAAAAATTTCAATAAAAACTATATGAAAACTGTACTAAGATTATAAAATTTTCACATCCAACAGTTTGCACACTGTCATTTAGATGTCCACTGTAAAGTCAAGTTCATCTGTCATTCAATTGAGTCCGTACGTTTTTGTATGAAAATAAAGTAAACTGCAGTGTGAGAACTTAATTTGTATTTATTACTTGGTTTTTATTTAATAATTCCTCAGAGTTAAATCATGAATCATATGTTCATATTGTTAACTTGAAATCATTTGTGAATGAGTGATATTTTTAAGGTTTCTTTTTTATCTTTATTTATAAAAAATTTTGTTTATCTAAGGATTTTATTTTTGCAAAAACACGTGATCAACAATGCCGTGATGAAAAATTTTCATGAAGAAATTTAATATGATTCGTTTAAAATAAAGCTTGACTTTTGTTTAATTAAAATACAATGTGTATTCTCATATGTACATATCTATATTTATCGATTGAAAGGTGGTTATGTTACGTCAATGGAGGCAGCCTACTTAGCGCCTACCAAACGCCCCCTGACGCTGCCAACGTAGGACCTCAGTGGGCTATAGAGGCAGCTTAAGTAGCCTTACAGATCGCCTACTAATAATTTATGTTCAGATAAGCGGTCTATTCATTATATGTCTATGCTCTAGGAGTGTCTGAACAGCTGAACACCTACCCTTACTACTACCTTGTCCACCATTTTTAATTCAACAGTCCCGAGTGCGCGGTACACATAGAGATAATATAATAGAGGAAGCGAACTGTATATTCTTCTGTAAGTGGAAGCGTACGGTCAGTAGACAGAGGAAGACGATTGTTTTGGTCTTGCATCTCTCTCTGCTCTCTGCATTGATTGGCTGCTGCTTGACAGTGTATATAGCAGTAGTTACAGTAGAGTAGTAGGTATATATATTGAATTAAAGGCAGAAGAGGGCATTTAAAATAGCCAATCAGGATAAGAGCAGAGAGAGATTCAAGACCACCACAATCTTCTTTCTCTGTCTACTATCTGTATGTGATCACGGCTTGTTAGCTTCCTCCATTATATTTTCTCTATGGCGGTACACGATTTAAATCTACTTCATTTTCTATTCCACTCGCATTCTTAACTCAAACCCTTGTTATTCTAAAAATTTTCGAGATAATCACCCTAGTTCGTGATTCAATCACATATTTTAGGATATAAGTAAGGATTTTGATTGTGTAAGCGTTCAAAAAAAAAAAAAAAATAGACTTGATTCAAATCGTGTGCAGCACACTTGGAACTGTTTGACTGAAAACGGCGGATGGGGTAGTAGTGGGAGGCGGTATCTAGACCATAGAGATATTCTATGGTCCAGAAACTCCTAGGGTTGTAAGCACAACTGCGTTGTAAGCAAAAAACGTAAAATATAAGGAATAAATATAAAGGGTAACAAGCCTGAACACATCGAACTTATTCTCACACGTAGGAGTCGTGTTTCACACAATCCAAAACGTTATTTTCTAACCTTGCGTATTGTTTAGTAGTTAATAATAACATTCTTACAACGTTGTCAAAAAGAAGCCATAATACTCTCTTGTTAAATTCAATGGTCGAACTAACCAACACCTCATACACCTGCTTTTCCGTTGTACAATGAACAAGAGAGCGTTGTGCGTTGCTGTATAGGCTCCTAGTGTGCCACTACGGCAAAACAGATAGAAATAGAGTGGGTATAAGAGAGTGTGGCTGAAGATGCCATTTTCAGGACCGCATAGATGAGAGAAGCTGTGGGGAGAAAGACACACATTTACATGCACCGTTTTAAAACCGTTTAAATCGTCATCCTTTTACATTACGCACATATATGTTGTTAATTGAGTTTGTTAAACATTTATTCCGAAAGTTGAAAATATTTCGAAACTTATTATTTTTACGAGCTACCCCAAATAAAAAAAAATTAACGTTCTGCGACCTACATTACCGAAAATAATGCTTTTTTTCCCCCGTCGATTCGATTTGAAGCAGCCAGAGTCAAATAAGTGCGGGCCTCCAAGCACTAGCGATGACGTCATCGGTTGTGAATCGGTGCTGTCAAACATAAGTACTATTTTCTTGAAAAAGGTGTAACTCAAAAACGATCACTTTATTTTGTCAGAAAATTTTGTGCATTGAAGATCAATCGGTTAAGCATATTATCCAAAAATTTTAATGAAAAAAAAAAAATTTTTTAAGGAGTTACGCCCAATCAAACAAAAAATTTAATCAGCCACCCAGGTGTCTATAGCAACTTTTGTTTTTTTTGTTTGTAAGTTCAAAAAGTACGATTTTTTGAAAGTCATTTTTGAACAATCAAAAATGATGAAATCGATTAAGTTCAACACATACAAGCTCTTAAGAAGAGATTCCCGTGGGAACTATTATTATTGCAAAGTTGTTTTTAAAAAATGACAGCGTTTTTCCGAGAGCACCTTTTTGATAAATAAATGGCTTTTTTAAAAAACTATTGAACCATTTTTCTTTTTTTTTTATATATATTAGAGTGCTCTACGTCCAGCTCCTTTGATAAGGGCACTACTATGGGCACTTAGCACTTGGGAAAGGGATAAGGAGAGGGATGGGAGGCCTCTTATTACTGGGAGGGGGGTAGGGGGAAGTTAGGCAATTTTTGCTGCAAGAAGGTCGCCTAAACTCTCCTCGAGGAGCATTGCGTGGTGAAAAAGCACATGTGAAAAATTACAGAGGTACTTGCCCGACAATGTCGCACTGGCCGGGAATCGAACCACGGTCTCCCGCGTGCTAATCCACAACCTAGCCGACCGAGCCACCGCACGCTCTACTATTGAACCAATCGATTTGAAATTCTCAAGGTTTATTAACGTCGTTAAGACGCTCAATTAGCACTAATTTTAAAATTTCATAGTTTCAGGAATTGTTAGTTATTAACAATCGAAAAAAAGCATATTTTGACAGTTTTGCCAACTTTGCGGATAAACAAATTTTTTAAAAACTGATTTAAAAAATTTTTGCGGGATTTTGTAGATTTTCTTACAAGGCTTTTTCGTTATTTGAAAGATTTTTCCACAGAGTCACAAGTTTTTTAGTAACTAAAAAAAAATGATTTATAACTTTTGTACATTTTTTAAACATCTTATCAACAATTTTCTGATTTTGAAAGACAGATATTTGTTACTGTATCGCTTACCTGTACGACGATATTATTGTTGGTAGAGTATTTCTCATTGTTTGAAACGGGGTCCAAATGTGGTATTTCTATCACACTATTCATGTAGAACTTTAACCCTATCGATTAGTGTTCTACGACACTTAGTGACTTTTCGTGAAAAAGAATAAGAGTGTCAGGGTACACCTGGAGGTTATCATTAAGAAGTGAACTTTATCCCTATCGACTAGTGTTCTATAGCACCTAGTGATTGTTCCTGATAAAGAAGAAGAGTGTCGAGGTGTACACAGAAGTCATACTCGGGAAATAAAACCTTAACTCTACCGACTTAGTGTTCACCATAAAACCAAAGAATGTTAAGGACGCATCTTTAGGAAGACGCTGAGGACACCTAGGTTTTTCGGATTCAATGAGCATTACCTGGACATCACGGCTAAGACTAGGACATCGACAGCCTATTTATCAACGCAACTTGAATTTTTGGTACACGCGATTCTGTGGTCGAAAGTTCAATAAATTTTCAGCGTTCGTTAAGTACATTTTAAAATATAAATATGGCATCCTCAAAGCAATGGACATTAGAGCCTATCATAATAGGAATTCCATCAGATGTTAACCCAATAGAGCTACAGTTTAATAGCTTTGAGCCTAAGGCTAACAACACAAACAACGATCAGGCTACGTCAGTAAAACCTTTTATCGTTGAACCCAGAAGGAATTTCAAAAGGTTGAATGAATTGATCAACTTGATTCCTGAGTTCAATGATAAGGAAATTTCGATGACTATTTTTATAAGGAAGTGCCGAGTCCTCGAAAAGTATTTAAACCCGGAGAAAAAAATCTTGTTGGGCAAATTGTTAATTCTAAAATGACTGGAAATGCCCGTAATCAAATAATATATGAAAATTTTTTGAACCTAGATCAATTCTCCACCAAGCTTAAGAAGATTTTTTTTCCACCAATAAGTCTAACCCAGCTACAGGCAGGATTGTCTCATACGCTCTAGGGGATGCCGGAAACTGTATCAAGTTATGGACTAAGAATTACTAAAATTTTTTAAGCCAATATCAGTCTTATTGTTAAATATGGTCCCCTTAAAGCCGTCAAGATCATAACGCAAGTAGCTATCCACAACGCTAATGGAAAGATTCAAGTTAGGTTTGTGCCGGAAAATTCGATTCCAAATGTCGGGTCATGCAATTTTTGATCTAAAAGCCGCTTTCAACCTTGCAAAAAGAATTAAGCATGCAAAAACCCAAATATGGAAATTCCGTAAACGCGCCCCAGACACTAGGAACAAACTTTTCAACAGAATGAATTTTAACGTAAATGATGATCATAAATAATGATGTAAATCTTTGCCCGTTAATACTAAACACAATAATCATCCTCGTGGTAACCAAACAGGTAATAATTCTCCTCACGAAAATTTAAACTCGAATTCGGTCCGCCGAGTAAGCGTGGCAGCGGATCCAGTATCATCCCCACCGAACACGCACAAAACCGGGCCATTATCGCTATTAGGAGAACGGAAAGATCAAAACTTCCCACGATATACTCGTAAAAAGCCCCAAACTAAGTTCTGATTCATCCCATTTTCTTATCGATACCGGCTCAGAATTAAATGTCACTAAACAAAAAATATTTAACTAAAATGTTGCAATATTTCACGATTTGTTCTTTTGATTATCGGGAATCGGTCATGGGCTTGTGAGAACTTTAGGTCCAGTCGAACTAACTATTAACAATATGAAAACCTGGGCACATGTAGTATCAAACGACTTTCCCTTGCCCTTTGATGGCAAATTAGGAGTAAGCTTTCTAGAAACACACAGAGCTATACTGTCTTTCTCAGAGAAAAGGGTAATAGTTGGATCACAACCAATAGATCTCACTACTCACCATGATTCATTTCAGCTCCCTGCTAGAAGAAAATCTCTATGTAAGGTTCGTGTTTACAATACAACCAAACGGGAAGAATATTTGCCGAGGTTGGAGGCTGGACCTGGTGTGTACGCAGGCGAATGTCTTGCTATGATGTAAATGGATACGCAAACCTTTTCATTATAACCACTACTTGTGAGGACATTAACCTGACTATCCCCTGATAACCTTAGAAACATGTTGTGACACTATTATACCTATCCGTTCCACAAAAAAAAATTTTTAAGGCACAGGCGCAACTTATCTGACAGAACAAAATATCTGTGATAATAAAGATTTTAGATTTGGCCAAGCCTAATGAGGAGGAACAAAATCATGTAATTTAATTAGTAACACTTTTTCCATATTAATTTCATTTAATCGGGGATAAATTAAGTCAAACAAATAAGGTTCAATACCAAATTCATACTTCAGATAACTTACTTATTAATTAATATGAAAGAATATCGACATCCACCTCATTTACACATTTACAAGACGAAATCCAAAAATAGGTACAAATTTTACTGGACAACGACATAATCGAAGAGTCAAACTCCCCCTTTATCCCGCCAGTATGGACAGTTCCCAAGGAAGCTAACTCACATGGAGAGAAACAATGGAGATTAGTTATCGATTTACACGCTCTAAACGAAAATACAATTGCACCCGCATATCATCTACTTAACATCACCGAAATTTTGGACCAGCTGAGGGGCTGTAAATACTTCACTACCCTGGATCTAGCTTCTGGTTTCCATCAGGTGCTGATAGACCTGAGCGATCCACCGAAAACTGCATTTTCTACCTTTTTCAGCACTTACAGTATAAGCGTATGGCTATGGGCCTTAAAGGGGCACTGGCAACTTTCTAGGCGTTAATGGATAAGATTTTTAGTGGCCTTCAGGGTATCAAATTGTTTGTATATATGAATAATATCGTAATTTATGCAACTTCACTTCAAGAGCACGACGAAAAGTTTAAGAAATTATTTTGTTTGTTAAGAACAGCAGGTCTTACCTTGCAACCGAATAAGTGTTTGTTTCTCAGGAAAGAGATCACCTATTTGGGTAATGGAATTTCAGAGAAGAGAATCCGGCCAGATCCCAATAAGACTTGTGTAGTAGCCGAGTTTCCAACGCCTCAAAATACAAAAAAAAATTAAATAACTCTTTGGATTGGTAGGGTACTACCATCAGTTTATCCCTGATTTTTTAAAAAGAGCCAAACCCTTCAACTCTTTGTTAAAACAAGGTGCCCCCTTCTTATGGCCTCAACCCCCAATCTAAGCTTTCGATGTTTTGAAGAAAGTTCTCTGCACTCAACCTTTGTTACAATATCCTAACTTCACTAAACCTTTTATTGTCACCGCAGATGCTTCCGATTTTGCCTAAGGAGCTATATTAAGCCAAGGTAAGGTCGGAAAGGATTTGACTATGGCATGTGCCTCATACAGCCTGAATGACGCCGAAACTAAGTATAAAACTACAGAAAAAGAACTACTTGCTATGAACTTTTCCGTAATGCATTTCAGACCCTATTTATACGGACGAACCTTAAAAACCAACCGAGATCCCGTTCCAGTCCCTCCCTGTACCAACCTCAACGATCCACCCTACAAAACCTAGATTGAGAGGCCGTTTCGGATAGAAATCTCCAAGATTCCCCAAACAATTTCACTAGACCCAACACCCCCGACTAAACGGAACCAACTACCTTAGAAACGACAACATTCACAGGCCACAAACTTACACGGATAAACAATGAACTGAGATTAAATGACACCCTCCCTTTGGAGCCAAAGATCCTGGAGGGCCTCCTACCCAAGGGCAACTGGCCCAGCGGGACGGGGGAGAAGGCCGGACCATTGGACAAAGAATTAATGAAGAATAGAGTATACCCAAGGGATGCATATTCACTCCCAGCACTTGTCCTAAATGACAACGTTGCATGTTGTCGGTCAATAATGTTGGTAACACGGATAGACACCATCGATAAAATGAAAAATTACATTATTGTTCCTGTAGGTAACCTGCACCGTCTAGGAGAGAAAACCTGTAGTATACATCTTACTTTTTCGTGTTTGTTTACATTCGAAGCTGACCTGGTGGCGGTCAACCGGTCGCGCGACCACTACCAGCCACTGCCAGGAGTCATAAGTTTAAGCTATCATAAGCATTTAGTACAGTTTTTACGGAAGTGAAAAGCTCGGCAACTTTAATCTTGTTTATTTACAAATACCCTGGAGTAAGATTATCGAGTTGTAAAAGGCACTATTCAGCAGTAAAGAAAAGGATCAAAAGAAAGGGTTTTTGCATCAAGGTCAAGAGTATTTGAATTGATTCCAAGATCGTTTACTTAGTCATTGCTCACAGTAAATATTGGATCAAGTTTGGAACGGTAACAAAAGCGTGTGATTTCATCTAAATAACCTGGAGGACCTGACTTGTATTTCGCAACAAGGTAATACTTACAGCTTAAAAAATTACATTAACCGATCATTGTGAATTTTGTCCAAGCCTTCGATGTATAATTAATCATATCTTTTCTTTTAGTGTGTGGATAAATACTTGACAAAAAGGTTCAGTAGGACTTTTCAATGCCAATGTATCACATGGATTTTCAATCAAGGCCAAGTCCAACAGAAATTTTCTGTACGAAATTGAGATGTCACAGAAATCGTCGGTATTTCTAAAGTCATACTTTTCACTGAGGTATGTCTAGACCAAAATTAAAGGAATAAATTAACGTTTCGATAATGTCTCTGTGAAGACATCAGATCTATATGGTAAGATCCTTTGCGTGTAAATTTTATGTAATTGTAACATAAACTATCATGCGTATTTCTTAATTTTGTGGGTGTATAGAGGATAACAGCAATAGTATCTAAATCATCTACTGCTAGGAAACTAGTGTTCATCGACACTTATTCATGATTCTGAATACCCAGTGGTTATCATATCATGATAGTTGTGATAAAGATTTATCGTATGTCGCCACGCTAGCACTTACTCTTTGCTACATTAGCTTAAGATTATTGTTCATTCTATGCTTATTACTTAATTTCCTGAATTAGCTTATTGTTTTCCGAATTTCATAGTGAAAACTTTGAATGTGTTTTGTTGAACGTGTCAAATTACAGTGAATAACTTTAATAAAATAAACACAAACAATAACAGATAAAACGATTACTTTAATTTAAACGGTAGTTCATTTTTGTATCAATCGAAATAACAATGATTTCTTGTGTATTATATAAATGCATGTGTTATCGTAGAACGTCGGCATAAGAATTATCTGATGTAGATAAAGTTTGAGGTATGTTGTAAGATAAAATTTTTTTATAATAATTAACGTATTTACCTTCTGCATTCATAACTCTTTGCAGTCGTCTAGGCATGAAGTACGTCAACGTTTTAAAGAATTGTGGACGCCCTACCAAGTTTCTTCATGATTCTATAACCAGCTCATGCGGCTCATTACTATTGCGAGCTAGACAAGGTTTCCACCCACTGACCATGGATGACCATACGTTTCCGATAACGTTCATGGCTGGAGACTTAGCTGGCCAATCCATTCTTCTTATTTGAGGGTGCTCACGATATCAGTAATACTCTTGCTGTGTGCACTGCACTGTTGTTAAAGATAACAGTGATTATTTTTTCGTTTAGTAAAATTCTACAGAATAGAAGGAAGGAAAACTCTTTCCAATAACTCAACATACGTTGCAGCTTTTAAATGACGTCCAACATCTATAATTTCTCCCGGGCCATGTCCACTGACCCACGCTCAATAAGCAGCAGAATGCCTTCCACTACGCCTGGTTGTCAACACATGCTCATTGGTATAGCGGGTGTTAAGTGGTCTCCAGACGCATGACCTACCATCTTTGTCAGTGGAAAATGTCTTTTTATCTATAAATACTGTGTTTCTCCACTGTTCTAAAGTCCGATTTACATTAGCTGTTGCGAATGCAACTCTCGCCTGTCGATGCACCTCATTTAATTTGCCTTTTTCTGCAGCTGTATGATACCTTAGGTCTGTTCTTTTTTTGATGTTACTGTGTAGTCTTTTTTTACTGAGGTCCAAATTAAGAGTGTTTAGCAACCTGGAGACTGGCTGAAATGGGTCTCCTCGTATTTCAGCAACGCAGCGAGCAATATCGTTTATCGATTAATTTGTGTAGACGTCCATTTGCTGATAATAAAGTATTTGAAAACTAGTCGAATTAATTATCTGTAATTGTAAAATCTTCATAATTATAAATTCAGTTACACTCTAATCAACAAATGCCTTCTTTTTCTGAAAGAGTATGTTTATCTTACATCATAGTCTTTTAATAATTTTCACAACTGAATGTTATACATTATTTTAGAAAATATTTTTTTTACAATGTTAATCTTATTTTTAAGTTACTGTTATTAAATAAATATTTCCTCGAAAAACGCCAAGAAAAAAAGTTAATTATTACAGCATTCAAATGATGGATTTATTAAAAGTTTTTTAATCCTATAGAATGATGATTTATAACATAATAATACTAATTATTAGATACTTGTTTTCAAATTTTTAATTTTTTTAGTGGCAGTTGCTCACCAAATCTTTGGTCTCGTAATTCAAAGTTTGGTTCTTCTTCAGCTATTCTTTTGACCCATTTTCGCACTGTTTTTACATGACAGCCAAGTTGAGCAGCTATGATTGCAAAACTCCCACCTTGCTTATTCAAAACTCGTATTCGCATTGAATTCAATTAAGTCGGTTGAAAATTCATTTTTACGGTTAATGCAATGCAATACCTAGTATACAACTGAGTGACACACTGATTTTCGCATTTTAACATGTAAAAAAAATTACGATCAGGTCAGTCAATTTTTTTTAGCACTATAAATTAAACTAATAATAAAACTTCATTATTATGACATTATATCGTTTAAAACTGAAAAAATATTTTAAAAAATTTTAATATAATTTTCGACAGAGTTTTTAACTGATTAATATGTAGTTGCACTAATTATTTCTAAAATTAGGTTAAGTCATTCAAATTTTTCGTCAAAGCTCAAGCTTACAATTACAAATCAGGTGTCATGAAAATGAATTGTGTCTCTGTTATAATGTGGATCGTCCAATAGAAACCGCCGCTTCTTCTACCATCTCAAAAAAGCACGATTCGCAACTGTTAAAAAACAAAATAGATAAGTCTTTAGTATCTATGTTAGACCATTGTAAAGTTCATGATAATCACTATTGTTTTTCAGTAACGCTATTTTTTAGCAAACGATAGCATTCACTACTCTACTTCTACTTTGCACTTAGAAAACCAAGTTTTAATAATAATTTTTATCAAAGTTGTAAAAAATACTACGAGTAAAATCTTTCTGCAATTTATCTGTGGTAAAATCTATGTATATCTGTTTCGTATTGTCTTTTATGTGGTGTAAACTAATAATAATGTTACTTAAATAAACGGTTGTTTCTTTAAAGATTCATCATGCCATCTGTGAAATACAATGACTTTGATTATGGAGTTGGTGACAAAAGGCCAGAACAAGAAAAGCTTAATCTACGTCGTTCACTACCGGCAAGAATGCTTAAGCAAAAAAACTACTTAGAAAAAAAAAAATTGTTTCCCTTTATTTTGTAAATAGAGGAAAAAATGTTTAAAAAAACTATCTCGTAAGCTGACCCCAGGTCCTCCAGCTTATATAGATAAAATCACACGCTTTTGTTACCGTTCCAAACTTGATAAAATATTTACTGTGAGCAATGACTAAGTAAACGATCTTGGAATCTTTCAATACTATTGCTATTATCCTCTTTACACCCACAAAATTAAGAAATACGCATGATAGTTTATGTTACAATTACATAAAATTTACACGCAAAGGATCTTACCATATAGATCTGATGTCTTCACAGAGACATTATCGAAACGTTAATTTATTCCTTTAATTTTGGTCTAGACATACCTCAGTGAAAAGTATGACTTTAGAAATACCGACGATTTCTGTGACATCTCAATTTCGTACAGAAAATTTCTGTTGGACTTGGCCTTGATTGAAAATCCATGTGATACATTGGCATTGAAAAGTCCTACTGAACCTTTTTGTCAAGTATTTATCCACACACTAAAAGAAAAGATATGATTAATTATACATCGAAGGCTTGGACAAAATTCACAATGATCGGTTAATGTAATTTTTTAAGCTGTAAGTATTACCTTGTTGCGAAATACAAGTCAGGTCCTCCAGGTTATTTAGATGAAATCACACGCTTTTGTTACCGTTCCAAACTTGATCCAATATTTACTGTGAGCAATGACTAAGTAAACGATCTTGGAATCAATTCAAATACTCTTGACCTTGATGCAAAAACCCTTTCTTTTGATCCTTTTCTTTACTGCTGAATAGTGCCTTTTACAACTCGATAATCTTACTCCAGGGTATTTGTAAATAAACAAGATTAAAGTTGCCGAGCTTTTCACTTCCGTAAAAACTGTACTAAATGCTTATGATAGCTTAAACTTATGACTCCTGGCAGTGGCTGGTAGTGGTCGCGCGACCGGTTGACCGCCACCAGGTCAGCTTCGAATGTAAACAAACACGAAAAAGTAAGATGTATACTACAGGTTTTCTCTCCTAGACGGTGCAGGTTACCTACAGGAACAATAATGTAATTTTTCATTTTATCGATGGTGTCTATCCGTGTTACCAACATTATTGACCGACAACATGCAACGTTGTCATTTAGGACAAGTGCTGGGAGTGAATATGCATCCCTTGGGTATACTCTATTCTTCATTAATTCTTTGTCCAATGGTCCGGCCTTCTCCCCCGTCCCGCTGGGCCAGTTGCCCTTGGGTAGGAGGCCCTCCAGGATCTTTGGCTCCAAAGGGAGGGTGTCATTTAATCTCAGTTCATTGTTTATCCGTGTAAGTTTGTGGCCTGTGAATGTTGTCGTTTCTAAGGTAGTTGGTTCCGTTTAGTCGGGGGTGTTGGGTCTAGTGAAATTGTTTGGGGAATCTTGGAGATTTCTATCCGAAACGGCCTCTCAATCTAGGTTTTGTAGGGTGGATCGTTGAGGTTGGTACAGGGAGGGACTGGAACGGGATCTCGGTTGGTTTTTAAGGTTCGTCCGTATAAATAGGGTCTGAAATGCATTACGGAAAAGTTCATAGCAAGTAGTTCTTTTTCTGTAGTTTTATACTTAGTTTCGGCGTCATTCAGGCTGTATGAGGCACATGCCATAGTCAAATCCTTTCCGACCTTACCTTGGCTTAATATAGCTCCTTAGGCAAAATCGGAAGCATCTGCGGTGACAATAAAAGGTTTAGTGAAGTTAGGATATTGTAACAAAGGTTGAGTGCAGAGAACTTTCTTCAAAACATCGAAAGCTTAGATTGGGGGTTGAGGCCATAAGAAGGGGGCACCTTGTTTTAACAAAGAGTTGAAGGGTTTGGCTCTTTTTAAAAAATCAGGGATAAACTGATGGTAGTACCCTACCAATCCAAAGAGTTATTTAATTTTTTTTTGTATTTTGAGGCGTTGGAAACTCGGCTACTACACAAGTCTTATTGGGATCTGGCCGGATTCTCTTCTCTGAAATTCCATTACCCAAATAGGTGATCTCTTTCCTGAGAAACAAACACTTATTCGGTTGCAAGGTAAGACCTGCTGTTCTTAACAAACAAAATAATTTCTTAAACTTTTCGTCGTGCTCTTGAAGTGAAGTTGCATAAATTACGATATTATTCATATATACAAACAATTTGATACCCTGAAGGCCACTAAAAATCTTATCCATTAACGCCTAGAAAGTTGCCAGTGCCCCTTTAAGGCCCATAGCCATACGCTTATACTGTAAGTGCTGAAAAAGGTAGAAAATGCAGTTTTCGGTGGATCGCTCAGGTCTATCAGCACCTGATGGAAACCAGAAGCTAGATCCAGGGTAGTGAAGTATTTACAGCCCCTCAGCTGGTCCAAAATTTCGGTGATGTTAAGTAGATGATATGCGGGTGCAATTGTATTTTCGTTTAGAGCGTGTAAATCGATAACTAATCTCCATTGTTTCTCTCCATGTGAGTTAGCTTCCTTGGGAACTGTCCATACTGGCGGGATAAAGGGGGAGTTTGACTTTTCGATTATGTCGTTGTCCAGTAAAATTTGTACCTATTTCTGGATTTCGTCGTGTAAATGTGTAAATGAGGTGGATGTCGATATTCTTTCATATTAATTAATAAGTAAGTTATCTGAAGTATGAATTTGGTATTGAACCTTATTTGTTTGACTTAATTTATCCCCGATTAAATGAAATTAATATGGAAAAAGTGTTACTAATTAAATTACATGATTTTGTTCCTCCTCATTAGGCTTGGCCAAATCTAAAATCTTTATTATCACAGATATTTTGTTCTGTCAGATAAGTTGCGCCTGTGCCTTAAAAATTTTTTTTTGTGGAACGGATAGGTATAATAGTGTCACAATATGTTTCTAAGGTTATCAGGGGATAGTCAGGTTAATGTCCTCACAAGTAGTGGTTATAATGAAAAGGTTTGCGTATCCTTTTACATCATAGCAAGACATTCGCCTGCGTACACACCAGGTCCAGCCTCCAACCTCGGCAAATATTCTTCCCGTTTGGTTGTATTGTAAACACGAACCTTACATAGAGATTTTCTTCTAGCAGGGAGCTGAAATGAATCATGGTGAGTAGTGAGATCTATTGGTTGTGATCCAACTATTACCCTTTTCTCTGAGAAAGACAGTATAGCTCTGTGTGTTTCTAGGAAGCTTACTCCTAATTTGCCATCAAAGGGCAAGGGAAAGTCGTTTGATACTACATGTGCCCAGGTTTTCATATTGTTAATAGTTAGTTCGACTGGACCTAAAGTTCTCACAAGCCCATGACCGATTCCCGATAATCAAAAGAACAAATCGTGAAATATTGCAACATTTTAGTTAAATATTTTTTGTTTAGTGACATTTAATTCTGAGCCGGTATCGATAAGAAAATGGGATGAATCAGAACTTAGTTTGGGGCTTTTTACGAGTATATCGTGGGAAGTTTTGATCTTTCCGTTCTCCTAATAGCGATAATGGCCCGGTTTTGTGCGTGTTTGGTGGGGATGATACTGGATCCGCTGCCACGCTTACTCGGCGGACCGAATTCGAGTTTAAATTTTGGTGAGGAGAATTATCACCCGCTGGGAGTGAATATACGTCTCTTGGGTGTACAAGTAAAGAGAATGAAAGAGAAGAAGAGAGTGAAAGTAAAGAAAAAAAGGCAAGAAAGAAGGGTCCGTCTTGACCTCTACACAGGACATCTGGCCCAGTGGGATGGGGAAGGAAGGGAGGATGGGAGAAAAGAAAAAAAAGAGTAAGGCACAAAGAAAACGATGGCGCCAGAGAGCCCACAAAAAAACAAGGGAACGCCCCTAAGGAGAAAGGGAAAAGAAAAAGAAAAGAAGAAATAAGAGATTTTGGCTGTGACGAAGAGGAACTAAAGGGTTGAGACTGACGACAATAAGAAAAACAGAAACGATAAGGATAACACTGATACTGAGGACAAAAGCAGAGCATTAATTTCCACAATATAACACATCACATTCTCTAGGGAGTAGTTGCTTATAAAGAAAGACAACACTGCGAGTTTTATGTCAGTAGACTGCAGAGATAAGACACCAATATTTAAACAATTCAAAGACTTAGAAACGATTGATTTAGACAACATAAAACCTCAAAGTCCAGGGATAGGCCCTATACCACAAACAGATCTAGATAATGGACGAACCATCTTCTCGATATTTGTAAAGAACGAAGCAAAAGACATCTCCTCAGTAGTTACAATAGTAAAATGTTTAAAATGATTAAGGGATGCCATGATCTAATTGGGAATAGCTACTGTAAGTACAGCAAGGGTGGGGGACGGTCTAGACAAATTACGTTGGTCACCGATAGAGTACTCATTAAGACAAGATTGAAAAAATAAAGACTTACGACTTACCATCTGTACAGAAGTCAGTATACCCTTATACGACGACAGATTAGGAATAAGAAATGAAGCTCGTGACTCATTAATCAGTGGACATAAAAGCATTGCGAAAACATACAGTAGAATAAGGGAAAAATACTTCTGGAACAGGATGAAGGAAGACATTTAATTAAGAGTACGTACGAACATGTAGAAAATGTCAATGGAAAAAGTTAGTTCAGGTCAAAACTACATTACCCACGATTATCATCTCCACCCTTGACGAAGCTGTTGAAATAATTAAGATGAATGTAGTGGAAAGACTCCCCATTACCTCCGTAGCGAATCAATATATATCAACAATTCAAGATAATTTAACAAAATATTCAGATGCCCTTCCATTACCTGACGCTACAACCGAAACAGTCGCGACTCATTTCGCATTAGAATTTATTTGCCGGTTTGGATGTCCCAAGGTGATAAAAACAAACCAGGGATCGAATTTCCAAAATCAATTATTGCAAAGACTTACCAAAGTCTTTAAAATCAAATAATTTAGATCAACAACTCTTAGACCCCAAACCATGGGCTCAATTGAAAGGAGCCACCATTCCTTGGTTGAATATTTAAAAATGTATACCGAGCAAGGTGAATGGGATACCTGACTCAAGTTTTCCCTATTTTTTATACAATACATCAATTCACTTTTTGTTATTTGAATTAATCAACAAACTATACTGTATTCAGGGAACAGCTCGCGAGAAGTTATTAGAAGCCAAAAAAAATAAAGAAATTATTACGATCAGAATTAAAAATCAAAACATTTGCCATAAGAGGACGTTTTCTTATGAAAGGAACCCTAACTCAGAAAATTCGATTATCAGTACACAGGGCAATACAAAATTATAAAAATTATAAGAGATAGAAATGTAAAACTAGACCTAGGACAAAGAAAGATGAAAGTTGTTAACATCTATAAATTAAAACATGCACACATCTGACCAACTGATTAATGTAACTCTGTACCCTATTCAACAAATAAGTAAATAAAAGGGGACAAGAGAGAGAGCTGGCAAAAGTGGTCGCAGCTCATCGGGCGAGGCGGAGGAATCAAGGAAGTTTTAATTTAAAGAATCATCAAAATGTAATTAATAACTTTTGTCCTCTTCTGGTTTGAAACTTCCCTGTGTTTGAGCCTCGCCCTCTCCTTATAAAAAAAATAAATAAATAAATAAATAAGTAAATAAATAAATATAAATATAATAAATTTGTAATGAATACTAACATACATATTAGTGATACTTATACCTCGCTATTCTCATGCAGAAAAAAAATCACTACAAACAGCCACTACACACACACCAACCCCCGGACATTCTTAAACGAGAACATCCCAGCCACTGCGTACACACCAACCCCAAACATTCTAATCATACAAATTTAAACAATCCAGTCACCATTGAACTCAACCAGCTACTACACACACACCAACCCCAAACATTCTGATCCAAACAGTTACTTTCATTCAAGAGTCTGGCGCGCGCTGCGGTGGTGAGCGGTCGCGCCCGTGTGTGAGCCTACGTGTGCTTTACTCTATTCGTGCATGGTCGTTTGCTAAGGTTTAAAAAAGTGAGCTTAAAGTAATCGTTCGTGCGCCTTGTGCGCGGGGGTAGAGCATTATCATGCCAAGTTCTCCTACAAAGGCAGAATTTTCTCCTGCAGAGATGACTGCCTCTCAACCTACTTAACCTACTGTCAACTTAACCTCTCCGTCTACGTCGTACGCTACCGCTGCTGAGCAATCGCATTTTCCCACCAAAGAGGATGCGATTGTCCTTGATTCCATCGATGGAACATCAATTCATTCCTACACTGTTGCTATCGGTCAGTTAGTGGGACCTATAAACGTGAAATTTTCCTCTCGCATTTTGCAAAATCGTGTCTGCTTGTATCTTAGTGCTAAAAATTACGTAAGCGAACTGACCGGTAAAAAAGTTGATGTTGAAGGGCACTCTTTCGTCGTTCGACCATTAGTATCTCAAGCAAAACGTGTGTTGATCTCCAACGTCTGTCCAATAATTCCTCATACAGTCGTAGTCGATGAATTAAAAAAACTAGATATACATCCTATATCCCAGCTGACGTTCGTGAAATCAGGCGTCAAACAACCCGGCTACGAACGTGTATGTTGCTTTAGACGTCAAATCTATGTCAAGCCAGAAGATATCAATAAACTTCCGCCCAATGCGCAAATTCGCTACGATGACACAAATTACTGGGTTTACTTCTCAACCGACAAGTCTCTTTGTTTCAAGTGCAAGGAAGAGGGGCATATAGCTAAATATTGCAAACAAGAGGTCCTGCCTAATTTCACATCCAACTCGACTGATTTCGGCCCTGCTCTAGGCGATCCCTATGTCATGTCACCGGCAGCCAGGCTACTGGTAAGGAACCGTCGGTAGTTGCACACGTAGAATCCGCTTTCGCCAAGGTTCTCGACTCACAAGCTTGAACATCTGCTAACCACAACTTTGAAGTAAATCCATTGGCTAAAAACAAAAGACCGGCTTCAACTTTTTCTGTGACATCGTCACAACCTGAAGATAAAGAATCTCCACTGAATAAGCTCCACTCAGCAATTAAGCCTTCTAAAAAAAAGCCTAAAGTGATCTCCACGGATATTACTATCAGCTACATTCAAAAACAGCTGGAACCTGCCTTAGTGTACGTTGAAATGAACAGAGCACAATTCCCCATTAGTATTTCTAAATTATCAGATTTTTTACTAAAAACTTATGGATCATCCAAGACGTCTGAGATTGCCAAGGAGTACACAAGCGATACTAATGGCCTCGTTCACATGATCTCTGGCGTAAGGAATAATATTTTTGATAATAAGTTGAAAGCTCGTATGGCCAGGATCCTCAAAAAACTGTACAGTCAAGATGGAAACCAAAGCGACAGTTTTAGTTTTTTTGAAGACAACGCTTTGGGGGTGTAGTAACAAATTAAATTTTTTTTTTTCTGAACAATAAACAAAATAAAATAAAAATAATAGACAAAAAGAGATAAAAGAAGAGTATTCAAAATATTTTATCAATATAAATATAAATATTAATATTTTAAATGACTGAATCAAATTTGAGAATTTTATATTGGAACTCCAAAAGTGTTTTACAAAGACAGTGGGACCTTACCTATCACTCCTGTAAATATGATATCATTATCTGCGTTGAGTCCTGGCTTAAAGAAAATGATCGTTTACGTATACCTGGATTTTTGACGTTAAGAAGAGATCGAGTTGACGGAAGAGGAGGAAGTATAGTTTACTTCATACGCAAACACATCAACTAGGTCGAGCTAAGCAACTTAGTGTGACCAATCTGTGGAACTCTGTGGAATTCGTATAAGCAATTTTCAGCCGTCGCTTGATATCATTGCCGTTTACAGAACTGATACTACCTTAACTCAAGTTCAGGGGGACAATATTTTCAGTAATTTATCAAATAGTTACTCTATCGTTGTAGGGGACTTCAATTCCCACAATACCTCTTGGAATTGTGACAAAACAGATAGAAATAGGGAGCGCTTAGAAAATTCATTAGATAATTTTGATTTATTCTTACACAATGAAAATACTTACAAGTATATTGATATACATCGGAACTACAGATCTAATCTTGATTTACTACTGACCATTGTCAATTTAATAGATAAAGTTAATTTCGAAGTTCTTGATGAGACCTGGGGTTCCGATCACTTTCCCATTTCAATCAATTATTCAACAGTTAGGTGCCAGTATACAAGGAAAACTTTTAAACCTTATACTTTACGCACTGATTGGACTGAATTTTCCACGAGACTTAACAATTCTATTGAAAAATTTTATTCCAACGAATTCACAAAATTAAGTCCCAATGAGAAGTACACCTTTTTTACTGGCACAGTTTTAGACTCAATTAAAGACTGTACACCAACTTCCGTCAAAAAACACTCAAACAAATTAGGTATTAGGACTAACCCTGTAGCTTGGTGGGATAATGAGTGTAATAGGCTCAAACGACTGAGAAGAGCTGCGTTTAAAAAATGGGAATATTCGAATAGTCTCGAGGATCTTATTGAATACAAGAGACAAGCAGCGGCTTGTAAAAAAGTTTTTAAAATAAAAAAAAAAGAGTATTTTAAGGAGTTTGCGCAGTCAATTTCCTTTCGTACAGATCCTCGTTATGTATGGAAAAACTGCAAGGTCTTGAAAAATTCATGGGTTAATTCCTACGATACAAATGCAACAAATAACAATTATAATAAAGAGGAAGAATATACACTAGCTTTAATTAAAATCTGTAGTCCGTCCACCCAGACTAATCCAGCAATTTTCCCAGTAGCTAATCCCAACTTCTTTTTCGACCGTCCTTTTGGATATTCGGAATTTAATGCTGCCCTTCATAACAAAAATATTAAATCTTCTCCAGGACTGGACGGTATCGACTATTTTATTATTAAAAAACTTCCAATCAAATTTCATCTTTTACTTTTGGACATTTTCAATGAATTGTATTCTAATCGATCTTATCCCAATAACTGGCACCACTCCTATGTACACTTTATTACTAAATCTGATGGCAAGAGCCTCAGGCCGATATCCCTGACTTCTTGTCTTTGTAAGCTCTTCGAGACTATGATGAAATATAGGCTCCAGTACTGGGTTGAAACTCAGGGTATACTTCCGCGCAGTCAGCATGGTTTCAGATTAGGGCACTCGTGCTCGGATAATTTAATTAGTTTTACCATCAAAGTTGACGAGGCTTTTATGGAAAGGAAGCAAGTTTTAGTCGCTTTTATTGACGTCAAGGGAGCTTTTGAAAATGTCGATATCGATATGTTGTTGGATAAATTGGCTAGCGCTGGATGCTCTCAAAATCTAATCTACTTGGTTCACTTTTTAACTCACGAGAGATTTATTCACGCTGACTGCCTTGGAAGTGACTACAGGGTGACCTATAAAAGCGTACCACAAGAGGTGTCCCTAGCTCTTTATTATACATTATATGTGTTTCAGGTATTACTGTCAACTTGCCTAAAATTATTTTTGTGTCTCAATTTGCGGACGACATAGCCTTATATATCAAATTTAAATGTGTAAAAAGAGCGAAAAAAATATTAAAAAACTCTGTCAAAGTTATTTAAAACAATTTCAACTTACTCGGTCTTGATTTGGAACCAAAAAAAACTGAGCTTTTACACCTCAACAAAGTAGGTATTTTGCCTGGCTCTGTTAACATTCATGTTCAAGACGTCTCTGTCAAATCGAAGTCCACTGTAAAATTTCTGGGTCTGACCTTCGATCATCAGCTTTCATTCACCCCTCATGTTAATATATTAGTCAAAAAATGTAAAAAGTCATTGAATTTATCGAAATTTCTGTGTGGAACATGGTGGGGGTCAGACCCAGAAACACTAACTATTGTGTTTAAAAGTTATATTAGGTCCATTATCGACTATGGAATTTTCGTATATTTTCCAAAAAATTCAAAACTCTGCTATTAGAATAGCACTTGGTTACAGAATCAGTACTCCAATTAACATTCTCCATGCCGAATCGAAAGTTTCACTGATAACTGAAAGGGCAAAATACTTGTGCAACACGTTTCTTTCTAAAATTTTATCAAATGTTTCTACTCAAACTTAAAGAAATGTAAAATATTATCACAAAATTATTTGTCATCGGAAACCTGAAAATCAGAGAATTGTTAGCCAAGTAATTAGTAATATACTCGAATCCGAAAAAGACATAAATTCTAATCAAATGTACAACTCTTACTGGGTATCTTATCGTACTGCCTTTTTCTCTCCTACAGTTAACATCGAATTAGGTGAGAAATTAAGAGAATCTGTTAATCCCGGGGCGCTCTTTGCCGACTATATTAATGAAAATAAATCATGTTGTATTTTTACTTTTGCCCCTCCCTTAACTTGTCAGTTATTAAAAGTATTCACGGAGAAGCATCAGTGTACACGGCGGAATGCGTAGCTTTAAATGAGGCAATAGATATTGTTGTGAAACACGAGATCGTCAACTCTTGTATTTTCTCCGATTCTCTCAGTTCTCTACAGGCTCTTAAATCTCCAAGTATATCGGTCAAATCAAATTTTTACATATATTCCCTAAAGGAAAAATTAGCTAGTTATTTTACTGATCATCCTCTTCACGAGGTGGTATTTTGTTGGATCCCATCTCATGTCGGAATTTGGGGAAACGAGCAGGTTAACGGTCTTGCTAAGCAAGCCACTTTAAAAACCACTATGGATATACTCAGTATCCCGTTTACTGATCTTTATGAAAGCTTCAAAAGCAACATGTTCAACGAAACAAACAATGTTATTAAACAACAAGGAACTAAGAAAGGTGTGTACTATTTTGAAAATATTTTCACTTACTGTTCTAAGCCTTGGTTTTGGAAAAAAAAATTACCACGTAAATTTATTACAACGATAAATAGAATTAGGGCGAATCACTACAACTTAGCTGAATCTCTCCAAAGAAAAGGTTTTATCGATGATCTTTTATGCAAATGTAAATCAGCGCCTGAAGATATTAATCATGTGGTCTGGCAATGTCCTCTTTATGACAATCACAGAAAAAATCTTATAAAAAATCTCGCTAAAATTAACATTTATTTACCCAACACGGTGTACAGTCTTATTATCAAACCTAATCTTAAAGCTTGCGACATTCTATGTAAATTTTTGTATGAATGTAATCTTAACATTTAATGTATCTTCAATCCAATGTAAGCTGTATTGACTTCCCTTGAAGTCAGAAAAAGCTAATAAATAAAAAAAAAAAACTAGGTAAGAGGTAGACTGCTAAGACGTCGTATATCTTTCTCGACTAGGTAATGCCCATTAATAGGCCCTAGCCAAAAGATAGCCTTCTGCTTCGGAATCATTTAGAGCTTTTTATACCCTTATCATTTTATTTTTGTAAAAAATAGATTCCACCTTGATGACGCGTTTCGGTGCTTAATGCTATAGGTCAGAGAAAAATGACTCCGTCATAGAGCTCCATATTTCAGGACGTCCACTCCTCGCCAGTTAAGTCGGCGCTCTCTGCCGAAGCATCGGATCCGGGCTAATTAACATCCCCAGAAAAGCCCTATGTTTCAGGGACCACTCCTCCGTCGGCAAGGCCGGCGATCCCTGCCCGATGCCTGGCATCGAATCTGCTAATCCCTATTCCGCATTCACCCAAGCCTGAAGATCTGTGGGGCAAGAAAAAAACCCTGGGATTACTCTGAAGGAAAATTTCACGGAAAAATTCGCCCCGAAACAGCTGGGGTTACATAGGAACTTTTCTTGATGAAAACAGTTTTTGAAAAAATCTGAATTCCCCGGGAATCGAACCCACGAACCCCTAGAACAGCGTTGTATCAGTAAGAAGCACGCTTACCACTGCCAACGCAACTTCTGCATACTTATTTAGTTATTTCTTAGGATTCCGGTAACCAATTATCACTTATCGTTGTTGAGAAAACGGTCGTTTTCGTCGTGAAAGTGCTGTAAACGTCCAAATGAAATTAAAANATTACATTTTTGACAATAAACTTAAAATTTGGAAAAAAAGGAAAGTTACACTAAAAAATATTGCTATAGGTAGATTAAACATAGTATCTCCAAAAGATCATGAACGCTTTTTTTTAAAACTTATTTTAAATAAATTACATGGAGCTACATCGTTTGAAGACGTTAAATAACATAATAAAATAACATATAAAAATTTCAGGGATACTGAAATTGCAATGGGTTTAATAGAACATGATTCTGAAATCGACAATATTTTTAAAGAAGCCATAACAATTATGTTTCCATATCAGTTAAGACAATTTTTTGCTTGGTTTTTGATTTCAGAAAACATTCAAGGAGATAAAATATGGAATGAATATAAAAAATATTTTACGGAAGACTTCGATAATGATAATAATAGTTGTGCTCTTCTACACATTAATCAAATTTTGGTATCGGAAGGTAAATCATGTGAGTCTTTTAGTTTACCGACACCAACCTTTAGCAACTATATAAATAATTGCAATATTGAGGAAATATCTTTCAGTAAAAAAATGTTCGATACAATGTACACAAATTTAAATGAAGATCAAAGAAAAATTTTTAAAACTATTTGTGAACAAGATGAAAAAGTATATTTCATAGATGGTCCTGGTGGATCCGGAAAAATCTACTTATATAAGACACTCATTTATTACTTTATTTCTAGAGGTACAAATATTTTGTCAATGGCTTGGACAGGAATTGCATCTGTATTACTACCAAAAGGTATGACCAGTCATAGAACTTTTCGTTTACCTCTAGACTTAGATAATATTGAAAGTGTATTTTTAGAATTTGAAACTGAAAAAAAAAATTAAGGGAAGTTGATTTAATAATATGGGACGAGGCTTCTATGATTCCGAAAAAAGGTCTAGAAATCGTTGATAGTACGTTAAAAGACTTGTGTAATACAAAACTTTGCTTTGGTAATAAATTAATAGTATTAGGAGGAGCTTTTCGATAAATCCTTCCAGTTATAAAATACGGTAATAGAACGACGATAATATAAAAAACTATTAAATCATCATTTCTATGGAAGTATTTCAAAATTCTAAGATTACAAAATAATATTCGTTCTAGTGATAAAGAATTTTCGAAATTATTGTTAAGAATTGGAGAAGGGGACATAGAAACATTTAACATTCCTTAATCCTCGATAACAGATGATGTCTGCACTAAAATATTTAATAATTACAACATTTGTTTTGGTAATAACGGAATACTAACTTCACATAATGAATGTACTTTTTTTTTAATCAATAAAATTTCAAGTAAAATAAATGGAGAGAAAAAAACTTTTTACAGCATCGATACTGCAACCTATAAAGGAGTTGATAAATCAGATAATAATATTTAAAAAATTTTCCCGTAGAAATGTTAAGCAATATTCGTAAAGGCTTGCCACCTCATGAACTTAAATTAAAAATAGGTACAATGGTAATGTTAATTCGAAATTTGAGTATATCAGACGGATTATGTAACGGTACACGATTGCGAATTACTAAATTGTTGAAGTATAACATAGAAGGTGAAATAGTTACGGGAGAAAAAATTGGTAATAAAGTTTTTATTCCTAAAATTACATTAAATACTGAAAGTACTTCATCATTACCTTTCATTTTATATAGAAAACAATTCCCATTAGTTGTAGCATTTTCTATGACTATAAATGAGTCTTAAGGTCAAAGTTTTGACAATGTGGGATTATACTTAAAATAACTTTTATTTTCTCATGGTCAATTATACGTGGCTTTATTAAGATGCAAAAATAAAAATGGAATTTTTGTTCAAGTCGATAGAGAAAACAGTTTAGAGATTGAAAATATAGTTTGAAAGAAATTTTTGAATATAATAATGTATCTAAAATTCATAACATGATTTAATTATTATTTTTTTATGTATAGGTAAAACTTATTAATTAATAATACATATCATAAATGTATATCGTGTTCATCTATTGTACCAGTTTCATCATTAATTTAAAACAAAATAGAAATGGACGTAAGTCTTCGTGGTTTCATCAGGCTTTATAAGATAACTCATAAAGTGATGCGAAACTTTCATTGTTTAAATTAATGATACTCTAAATTTAACTTAAGTTTATGTAAGTAAAAAGAAGAATTGTGTAATAAAGGACTATATAAGTGATGATGATATAATGATTATGCGCACCAATATATGTGTGTATATTATTTGGTTTCAAAATATTGTCAACTCCATATAAATTGGTTTTTAAACGTACTTAGTTGTATAAATAATGATGTTTTGCGCAACAACCCCTTATGAATCAATTTATGACTTTAAATTTCTTCTTGACGATGAAACAAATCATGGCAATAAGACAGTTTTGTCCAAAGATAGGTAAAGACGGTATGATCACGGTCAGGTTCCAAAAAAGTGGTGTGGGGAGGCGGTGGGAGCCATGAAAAAATTCGTGGGGGTCAGTGGGAGGGCCATAGGAGGTAGGTGGGATAATGTGGGATGTTTTGAGAAAAAATACTATACAATATTTCCATGTGATTTGGTAGGAATGTGGTAATAGACTTTAGCACATTGACAGGGCTGGCAAAATGCAACGTTACAAAATGCTCACAAAAAAAGTCAGCCCACCAAAAACTTTATGCTTACAAAGAAACCAAGGGATCCAGTAAATCGAATTACAATTGATTGTATTTCAGTTTAGCTGATTATAGTATTGTGCAGTAATCTGTAACTATTTGATTAAATATTCAAACATACATTGTTATTATCCCATGAAGCCATACGTGGTTGANAGCTTCGCCGTAAATTTAGCGCTCGAGCTCCCCCTTGGTGTTTCCCGATGCGCCCACCAACCCCGCACCAGCTCCTTCGAGGACGCCCGTAACTAATCGCAAAACTTGTAGGTTTGCAAGATATACATACACACGTTAAGCCGGCTGGTGAGTTTCGAAACTTTGATCGAGCCAATTCTTGACGAGTAGCTCACCCAGACCCCTCTTCATCTCGCCCATCCCTCTTCGACTCACCCCCGTAGTCCCTTATTTTTCACTTGGGAGGGATGTCGCGCGACTATATACGGCTTATCGCTCGATCAACAAACTCGATCGCGAACATCAACCCCCATACATTGGATTCTTCGTGCGCCTCTTTACAACCAACAGCTCAACTTTCTCGGCTCCGTGGGGGCACCGCTGCGGCTCTGGGTTAGTGTTTCACTTTGTAAATAGCTGTTCTTGAGGGCACCCGCAATTTATCGGCAAGTGTGCCCCGAGCAGTGACAAATGACCACCGGTACATTGTTCCGTATAGGGGCGCATATATATATATATATATATATATATATATATATATATATCGCCATCCCTACTGCTGCGGTCCAATAAAAACCAATAAAAAATTCATCGATTCTACAATAGGACTTTTCTATTTCGGTTTTTTATTGGTATTTGCCCTCGTAAATCCAGATAAAATTTGTAATGGTTAAAAGTGGATTTAGAATTTGACCAGGACATGATTAAACAAAAATAAATTGAAAAATTTATGTCCTACCATCCGGATGGCAACCTCAAAACGGGCGGACTAAAGTTTTCTTCTACAAATTCTAATAAAAATCTATAACTAACTTTTTTTCAATTTACATGTAAGAGACTTAAACCCCCCCGTTTTGGTGTTGCCATCCGGATGGTACGACATAGATGTGTCAATTTATTTTTGTTTAATCACGTCCTAGTTACAATAAACGATATAGAAAATCTATTTTTGACCATTACCGATTTTATTCGGATTTACGGGTGCAAATATCAATAAGAAACCAATAAAAAAAACCTATGGTAAAATCGATGAATTTTTTATTGGTTCTTATTGGACCGCAGCAGTGGGGGTATTTCACGTGGAACAGGTATATTTCCAATAGCTTTGGATTCAGCATGGATTCATTAAATGGATCGAGGATCAAGGCTCAATCAATTTTGCCCGAAATTTTTGATCAACAATGGATCTAGACAACTAGACACTGTCCTTACAGATGATTGATTAAATTCAGATACTGTATTATTCAGCGTGTTATATGTTGTGGAAAGAAGTATTGACATTCATATTGTACACATTATGTAATAAGTTAATCAATTAACAATGCTTATATTTACTTAACAAATAAATTTAAAAAAATTATTCTACCTGTTCACATTTAGTAGATAATATTAGGTATATCTTGAATGCACCAAAACTAGCTTTCGTTTATCAACTCGTCAGTATCGCGATCAAATTTGATATCGAAAGTAAATCCTGGTTATAATTTAATCGTTACTTTCGTAAACTTTAAAACGTTATTCATTAAATACATACAGCCAACTCAGTTTTTGCAATTATTACTTAACTTTCCGGGTAACATAACTTTATTACTTTTATTTACAATTACAGTATTCTAACTGTTAAGGAGGCTCCCTCGTGCAGAAATGCCAACCCTCGTCGTAGATCTCGAATTTGCTCACAAACTCAGGTGTACTTGGCATCACTGGCGCAAGGGAACACAGACTAACCTGTGGAAATACAATGACTTGATCAATTTTTAATAGAAATATCTCGAAACTTTTCAGGGTAACACTTTCTTTGCTATCATTTGAAGGAGGAAATTTTTTTCTACAAAATACGTGCGCTCTTATTGTGGAAACTGTTGATTTACTCGAGTTTTCAAGTTGTTTTCATCGCGTGTGCCAGCTCCACCATAAGAATACGTGTAAGAAAGCGCTACATTAAATTAATAATATCTCAAAATTTCACGGGGTAAGCTATATAAATAAATATATCATTGGATTCAGTAGACTTTTAACTATTAAATTCATCTGGTCTGTGTTCGGGAACTGTCACGAGGGAGCCTCCTTAAATGCTACACGTTATAATTTCTGATGATAGTTAACATAAACAATGTCAACTGTAGGGCGCTAACGGGGTGACATTTTCAATAGTTAATCTGTTACTGAAGGTGGCTCGATCATCACCCTAGTACTATCCGTTTGTGTGACATTAGACTATCATACCTGAAAACATTGCAGGCTCAACATGTGTAACTACAAATACGAATCCGCTTGTTTACGTGCAGAGGTTAGCCTCCAGTTTCTGACTTTTAACGTCATATTCTTTTTTTTTCGCTCGGTAATCTTGGACTTTCGTGATTTTATTAGAGAGAAGATTATTTAAACAACCTATTCCTAGTTTTTGTAACATGTGGCTCGACTTTTAGCCTAAAAAAGCTAAAACTATTGGTGAAATAATCAAAATGCCTCTAAAGCCAATGATAAAATTTCGAATTTTGAAGGTATTTTTTTTTTATTTTTATCGGCAACAGGCTCCAAAATTTGAACTGTACATCCGTTGAGTAACACTTTACCATAGATTTTAATTTTGAGTGCAATGGCACGACTTTTAAAAAGGTGATAAGCCACTTAATTCATAGCTTCATATATTCACTAAAGTATTGAAAAGATGGGGTTTTTGATGCAGTTATCTTTAATGTGGATCATGTGAGTATGGAAGAATTAATTTTCAATCAAATGAGGCTTTTTTTTGGACCTTCTCTGTAGGCAAGAATAAAATAACAGAGCGAATAAATGTTATTTTTCAAATAATGTTTATCAAAGATTGTATGGTAGTCAATAAACTAATTTACCTGTTCGACTATTTCGGCCACCTTCCCGTTCTGGACGAGCATCTGGTCCTGTATCAGACCAATCGCCTCTTAGTCTTAAGCGTCGGACTGGTTGCGAAGATCGAATGGGATAGGGCTTCTTTTTGTTCTCAGTTATAATTTTTTTTGTTAATTGATTGCTTCTTCGTTCCTGCAATCATCATTTATACATAACACAAAACTTAATTATCAAATATGGACAAAAAATACTTGATTCACTTACTTTTGTACCAAAAAGATAAAGTTGCTCACTGCTGTAACTGACAAGAACATCTTGCCCATCTGGACTATAACTTAAAGATGTAATTCTATATGAATTTCCTTCAAATTCTGGTACAGTAAAACTGCATAATGACTTTGCACTAGTTCCATGATCTGTCCAGCCTATGTATAATTGAATCAGAAAAATTACAATTTTCATGAGTATAATCAAGAATAGTATCATGTTTGAACAATTTAATTAGCAAATCAAAATTTCAGATAATTGTATATTAAGAAGTTTTACTTTTGTTTCAACGAGTTCTTAAAATTCTTTTAATAGTTCACCTGTAGCCTGAGTTCGAAGCATTCGTCTGTCAAATGTTCTTACTATACTATCGGAACATCCTATTGTGACTTGATGTGATAGTATAGGATTCACAGAAACAGCGGTTATTGCTTTCGACAACGAAATCAATACATCCTTACAAATAAAGGAAGTAAACGTTAATAAATAAACTAGGAATGATAAAAATAAGACTTAGAAGAGAAAAAAAAACTCATAAATACCTCTCTACACCTAGGAACATTACACTTTTCTTTGATCCGCAAGTCAAACCATCTGACAGTTCCATCTTCGCCGCAACTCAAAAAATTGTTGGGTTCAAACGCTACTGTAGCAATTTCATAAGTTGTTCCACTGTGACAATTAAATTGACTATGGTATGTTTCAGTCTTCTTCATTAAATCTTGAAAAAGTCGTCAAATCAGTAACATTTAAAAATTAATAAATATTTCCCATTTTTTCATCTCATACCAGTATATAAAATAGTTCCATCACCACTGCAGGAAACAATACGGTGATCTCCACCGTCAGGCAAAAATTTAGCACTAAAAATATTTGCCCGATGACTAGTTTTGTAGTCTGAAGTAACCTACAAAAAACCTGCATTATTAGTTCTATGAATAATAAAGAAAACTTAGTACTTATCGCAAACAACCATAAAATTTATGGAAAAAATTATTAAGAAATTGTAAAACGAAAAACAATCAGATTTATTTGTAAGACTTTCAATCCAGCTTTGTACAATTTAAATAAGTTTCAACTATAAATATGTTCTAGGTTTCTTATGTTTTGACTTAATGTCCTCATTGTTCAAGCTAACACATACATTTTGAATAAAAAATTTTAGTGAACTTAATCTACATGTACAAGCCAGTTCGTTTTGATATTGCATAGATAAAAATAACTTGGTCTTGAGCAATATCTATACTTTAAGCACAAGGACAGCATAGGGCAGAAAAAGTGCAAGGTTACTTGCATAAGTCATTGAAATTTATTTTGAGACTTTATTCAGGCAGATATAAGTACAACATGTTTAACCAAAATAAAGAAACTGTAACTTTTGTTTCCATCAACACATATTCACCTGATAACTGTAAGTGTTTGTAAGAACTAGATGTTGATCATCGCTGCCAGATAAAATCGTATCTCCAATGTTATTCCAGCAAATAGAGTTGACACAGCCCTTGTGAACTTCCAATCTTTTCATAGGTGCCATACGCTGAATCAGCTCTAAACTTGCTAAAAGTAGAAGTAGAAATTATAAAAAACAAGTGCAACTGATTAAAAGTGGGAAGGAAAGAGTAATTTATAATAACGGATAGAAAATTGACTCACATTTAGTGCTATGATGTAGCTTAATCCTGGTGTTCATGTTGTAGGGCTGGTTGTGTATATCATGGAAAACACTGGATTTATTCCGATGCATGGTGATAGTAAGACAAGGCCCCCCTATGTATACTGCAGCAATGGATTATACATACTTATGTATTAAAATATAAGTAGTCTGCTAAAACAGCAGAAAGAACAGCGGAAGAGCAAACCGAATTATTTATACAGCAACACGAAGAGAAAGCTCAGAAAGCTGAAATTAAAAAACAATACCTATAATTACTAAAAGCAAGTGTTTCATAAAAACAAAAAAAAACAAAAAAAACAAAACTACGTATTATGAAATTTGTAACAAAAAAAAACAACCGCAAAACTATCATTCTGCTGACGAGAGCACCATACATCCATAAATTAGACCACTAAAACGAAAATAGCAACAACAAGTAACAACTGGGAGACTTGAGAGGATTGACAGTTGACAGTACTCAGCAACGTCAATAATCATCCAAGAGCTTCTCTTTATGCCCATTTATAGTTGATCTGTAGACCAAGTGCACGAAATTTGAACTACTTGTCATGGAAATGAATGTCACGAATTTTCTATGTAACGTAAATTTCTTATACGTGTGTACAAATATATGTAACGCACAATAGAATTAATTAATAATATGAAATTGTGAGAAGATCGTCCGCTGAGGAGGGAAACAGCAGACCAGCCGTGTCTTCCAGTAGCGCTCTCCGACAACTTACCGACCACTCAAACATGACGCAAGATATCGTAAGACATAATTAAGTTGTCGGTAAGTCGTCGGAGAGCGTTACTGGAACACACCCCAGTGGTGGGTAAACGACGTAAATACATAGTGATAATAGATTTGTTCACCTTACAATCCAGGGACGGTCGGGGACAGTCTGGGCGAGTCGGAGACGAAAGTGAACAAGTGCTCTTCTCCGATCGTCCCCGATCGTCCCGGACCGTACACGATGCGCAGTTGTACATGTTAGGTTAGGTTAATGCTGTATATAGAAACAATAGTTTGTGAATAAAGAAGTGTAAATACAAAAGAGTTTGGTTACTTTTTGCATTAACCTAACCTAACGTGTACAACTGCGCATCGTGTACGGTCAGGGACGATCGGGGACGATCGGAGAAGAGCACTTGTTCACTTTCGTCTCCGACTCGCCCAGACTGTCCCCAACCGTCCCTGGATTGTAAGGTGAACAAATCTAATATAATCTCTTAGGCCGCGGGCACATGTAGAGCACCGCGTAACCGTTTGAGCCCATAAGAGTGAGAGAGAGGTAAAGTACGCGAACCTCTCTCTCACTCTCATGGGCTCAAATGGTTACGCGGTACGCGTTACGCTGTCCATGTGATCGCGGCCTTAGTCGCAGGACAGCGATGGGATATAGAGCGTTTTCGGAAATGGCTGTGTGACACGGGCACCCGAACTGTTTCTAAAAATCTGCAAAAATATCCAAAAAATTGCGCTGATTTCCTCGAATTTCCGCTACTTGTAAAACAATTGCGCGTGACATACTTCTGTAGTAATTAATTATTTGCGGGTGCTGGGTAAATTTTCAATCATCCATTACAATAAATCTATCACACGCAGCTTAATAACAAGAACGCCATTAATTTCCGCGTAACACGCAGAATAAAATTGACTCTTGAGTTGTTATAAACTATTAACAGTTATGTAGTGCGCAAATATTTATTTATTTGCGTATTACCATATCAACTATACTATATCTATGTATATGTTGAAATACGCATGCGCGAGAAATTCGCTCCAACAAAATCGTCTGCATCTGGGATGTTATGAAAGCCTATATATATATGTAGTAATACATACACTGATAGGTATACACACTATAGTGTGGACTGTTAAAAGTTTTGGAGTTTGGACTTTGGAGTGTTTGCGTTTGGACGGTTTGGAGTGTATAGTATACAAATAAAATAAATATACGGCTGTTGTCAAATTTCGGTTTTAATTAAATAATTTGTATTTATTATTGTGTCTAGCGCCAGTGAGGGCGGCATCACTCATACTGCGAACTGCGAACTGCGAGTCCTGTGTATTTTTGCCTGTAAGTCCTCTAATCGGTAGTATTAGAAAAATATATCTTGTATAACCGATATAACCCCTTTTCAGAGGACAAAGTTTGCCCACCGACTGAGCACCGCGTCGTCTCTATCTACCTATTGTTCTTGAAAAGAAAGCCAGTAAGGTATCGCTTAAGGCCTCGTAGACGACGGTCCTCCGATTTTCTTGCTCTCAGAGATCCGTACAGCGAGTTCAGCTGGCCACGTTGACGAATAGAAAATGAAGAAGTTTGGCCGCTTCTTAAGTTTGGCTGCTTCGGGCTGCTTAAGCTCATGCAGGCTGATCCCACCCTGATCGGTCGCATAATGC
>NW_019379510.1:1482789-1571631 GCF_000648655.2 Copidosoma floridanum | reverse complement strand
AACTTGATAATAATTATTTTAAATATTTTATGTAATCGGCAATCTGAGCAACTTCGCTCTTTTACACAGGGCAACGAACCCGCCCTCCGACACATAAACACTAACATTGTTTGTGTGTTGGTTCCTAATCTTAGAGTTTCCTTGGTACAGATAATATTCTTAGCCGATTGTTACCACCACCAATTAACCGGGGTTATACTCAAAGAAAGGGAAGTCGTAGTGCTAAAGAATCAGTAGATTTTACAAAAAAAAACAACAAATAACGTTGAGCGGCAAATACGAGAGTTGATTCCATTAACTACTACTATTTCTGGGAAAGAAGTATCTATTAAATATGATTTGAGTTTGACGATGATCGAAACTAAAGTTTGTAATTTAATAACTGGTACAACATCCACGATGCGTTGCTATTTATGTAATTGTACATCTAGTCAATTTGACGATATGGATAAAATGTTAGAACAGAAAATTGAAGAAGCTCATTCACAATTTGGCCTGTCAACTTTACGTTGTTGGATTCGATGCTTTGAGTTTTAATTACATTTATCTTACAAACTTGACATTGGAAAATGGCAAGCTCGAACAAAAGAAGAAAAAGAATCACTGTCAAAAAAAAAGTAATATGCAAGCTGCTTTCAAAAAAGAATTAGGCTTAACTGTTGACAAACCAAAAGCCGATAGTATACATTCAAACGCCAGAAATACGGCTCGAGGTTTTTTTGAGTACTGTCAAAAATCTGCAAAAATAACAGGAATTGATCAAGATATCATACATCAATTTAATATTATTTTACAAACTATCGCCTGCACTCATGGTATACACGAAGAAACTTTCCGCGAGTATGCTGTCAAATTAGCAAGAGATATTCTACAAAAATATCCCTGGTATATCATGCCCACATTACTTCACAAACTTTTGATTCATGGCCCAATAATTATAAAATATTCAGTGTTGCCTATTAGTCAAACGTCTGAAGATGCACAGGAAGCCTGCAACAAATTTTTTAAAATTTATCGCGCAAATTTTGCAAGAAAACATTATTATCAAAAGACGATAGAGGATTTCTTTAAACGATTGTTGATTGCATCTGATCCACAAATATCTAGTTGCCAAAAATTACCTTTAAAACCACTTAAATCTTTATCTAAAAGTTGTATAAATTTGCTAGCACCTCTAAATGTGAATAATAGAATAGAAAATGAACAATCTTATGACAATTCTTCCGCTTCTGAAATAGACATGGATGAAGATGACAGTGATTGATATGAGATAGGCAATGAAAATTTTTTTTTGTAATATTTAATAAATTATACATATTTTATTAACTCAAATTGAATACTGCACTTCTAAACTAAAAATTTGTAAATTACTCTTTGATTTCAATAAAAATATATCAATACATGAAAAAAAAAATGTTTTTTCGTTATGTAACATCACCATATTGCTTTTTACCATTTTGAATTTGTTAATTTTTTATAAATTTTCAGCTACTTAGCATAAAAATCTCAAAAAAAAATTTTTGTTCAATTTTCATAGTTCTGTGATTTTTATAAGTTTTTTCATATGACATGACGCCATATTAGGTCGGCCATTTGGGATTCACTATTTCTGATAACAGATTTATGATAAACGACTCTAAAAACCCCTATATACCAATTTACAGATCGTTATAAGTTATAGATCATCATCAAATTCGTATTCAGCGACTACAAAAACCTTTAATTTGACATGCATCTCGATTATGTTAAATAATATACGCTATATTACACGAGGGGGTAGTGAATAGGGGAGATAGGGGGTGGCTTTTCAAGTTTTTAATATAAATTTGGAATCAGCGACTACGAAAATCTATGCATTGACATGCATCTTAATTACGTTGAATAATATACGTTATTTCACGCGAGGGGGTAGTCAATAGGGGAGGAAAGGGGTGGCTTCAAATTTTTAATATCAAATTCGTAATCAGCGACCTTAAACATCCTCAAGTGAGAAATTTTAAATCAATTACTTGATTTTTCAACTTTTGGCCACACAAACCGGCCTTCGGCCGCACTGTGCGTCGCTTTTGCCAAACCCTGAGCTAAAATAAGGTGCACATAGCTCGCCTCCATGGCTTATTTTTGCAGGTGAGATTAAGCGCATGCAGCCCGTCTCTTTCGCCGATCTCTGCAGCTAAAATAAGGCGCACACAGCTCGTTTCTTTCACTGATCTTTGTAGCAAAGATCAAGCGCACGCAGCCCGTCTCTTTCGCCAATCTCTGAGCTAAAATAAAGCGTACATAGCCCGTCTCTTCCACCGATCTCTGCACCAATGATCAAGCGCATGCAGCCCGTCTCTTTCGCCGATCTCTGAGCTTAAGTAAGGCGCACGTAGCTCATCTCTTTCGCTGATTTTTGCAGCTGGAATCGAGCATATGTGGCCTCTCTCTTTCCCTTTTCTCTGCAGCAAAGATTTAGCGCATACAGATCATTCGTCTTGCCGATCTCTGCTGCTTGAAGCTTTTGTTAATTATCTTTGAGACCAAATAGTAAGTGTCTTAATTTACTTTGTCTTTGAAATTTTTTCGTTATGATTTCTGAGGCAATCGAGTATGCGACCAAGGTTATTTGGTAATTAGCATTTTTGTTAATTATCGTCGAATCTGTCTGTTTTGCTGATCTCTGCAGCAGAGATGGATTACGTACGGCCTAACTGGGCTGCTGAACTCTGTAGCAGATATGGAAGACATACGGCCTGACTGTGCTGCCGAACTCTAATGCTTGGAGCTTTTTTTAATTGACTCCGAGCTTTTCTTAATTGTACACAGTAAGCACCGTAGGTTACTTGAAAATTGGTGCTTTTATTGATTACCATCTTACCTGTCTGTTTTGCCGAACTTTGCAGCAAAGATGTATCGCATACACCCTGTCTGTTTTTCTAATCTCTGCTGCATGGAGCTTTTGTTAATCGGCTTCCAGCGTAAAAAGTAAGTGCCCCGTATGGTTTTGTGGTCCGAGCTATTGTTAATTATCTAGCAATATGGAAAGTAAGTGCCATGGGTTATTAGCTGGTTGGCACGCTTAATAAGGGATTCAGTATCGAAAGAGAGGTGCATTGGGTCAGATGGGATTTGTTATTAATGTTTTAATAACTTTCTAATTCCTGTGTATTGAAAGAGAGGCGCTTTTGGTTAGTTGGGGTTAATCATTTATGTTTAAATAATTTTTTAATAACTGCCTTTTGAATGAAAGTCGCATTGAGCTGCTGAGGATGACTTATGTTTGCTTATATTATTTATCAGCTCTGTTAACTTTATAGACAGGCATATTGGTTCAATGGTAATTAGTTTCTTGGGTTAAAATAGCTATTGTTAATGAATAAAACATTTTGTTTGGAGTGGTGTTTTTTGCGGCCTTGCCCATGTAGCTAATTTTATTTCTCCGCCATTTTGGTAGTTACTTTTGGGAGCGCTGCTTAGAGCTTTTTGTAGAACAAGCCTTATTTTTTCAAATAGTCCGCCGTACGCCTCACCAACCAGCGAGAGGCACTACTCTCAACCAACTTCAGTATGGTAGGAGGGTTTGCATGTTCCCGATACACGTATAAATATATTAACACACTTAAGTTTAATAAACAAACATTAATTATTATTTTATTTTGAGGTCTGTAAAAATACAGTTTTTGACCAGCCCAGAAGCTGTCTTTGGTCATTGCTTTCATCAAAGAGTCAATTATGAAGATCCAAACATGAATGTGGGTATGCCAATTTTTTCAATCAATGGAAATCATGATGATCCAAGTATGTTGAATACAGTGAATATTTTTAGCTAATTAGATGAAATAAAAAAAATAAGTAAAATGAAAAATTATAGGTTTTGGAGCCGTTGGATCAATGGATGTTCTTTCTGCCACAGGGCTTATTAATTACTTTGGAAAATGGACAGATGTAACTAATGTTTCAATCCCTCCCTTGTACCTTCGAAAAGGTATTACAACCGTGGCACTTTATGGTTTAGGTTATATGAATGACCAAAGGTTGTCTCGATTGATGAGAAACGATAAGGTAATATTAATGTCATAATATTGATACTAATTTGTCGTATTAAGCAGTGGCGAGGAAAGAAGTGAGCAAAATACACGTTGCAACACATCACAAACTCTTTTCATAGGGTTTGCACTTTATATGAGAAAACTTATTTACACTTTTTAATACTGTAGCAAATACTTGTTGTCGGGCACAAAGCAGGCTGTATACGGCAGGTTTGTTGACAGCGGACACCTTGCCCTAGACAAGTTCCCCTATCGACTTTTATAAACTAAACCACGACCGTTGTACTATAACGTCGGGTACTGACGTATGTACCACGATACAAACTCGCTCTACCTTATATTACAACTAATCTTATATATCGATATCTGCCATATACATAACTATATATTAGACATTAGTAAGCTTTAAGGGAGTGAGCAGCAGAACCGCCGCAGTTTGTTGCAAAATCTACAATGCGTGTATATATATATATATGTACTTAGTGTAAATACCTCTCATGAGGTGACTACACTATGATAAAAAAAAATATACGTATATATACTTTGCAACAAATAATGAGTGGAATCCTGTGTCAATCTTATGGATCGTGATAGCCAATCAGATACTGTCCCGCGTTCTGCTGCTCACTCCCTTGAAGCTTACTTATACACATATTTATAATAATATACATGCATAAGACCAACCAGTATAAACAAATTGATAGCACTTATACATTCATTAAAATAAATTCATTATCATAAGCACTCCAACATATTCATTCCCATTTAGACACGCAGTTGTAAAAAAAGCGATTTTACAATTTTTTTTTGCAGTTTGAGTTGCTGCAATCCAATAAAATTAAAGATCCCTTCAATATTCTAGTCCTGCATCAAAACAGATCGCAGCATGGTCAAAATTCATTTGTACCTGAAGACAGATTACCCAAGTTTTTAAATTTAGTTTTGTGGGGACATGAACATGAATGTGTTATAGCGCCAAAAGAATCTAATTCAAATTCCGGAATTTTTATCAGCCAGCCAGGTAAAAGTTTTTTATGTTTTTGGTAAGTGAGTCGAACTGTGAGCTTAAAACAGAGTTAATATTGCAGGAAGTTCTGTTGCAACATCATTAACTTATGGAGAATCGAAACCAAAAAACATTGGAATTTTAAGTATATACAAAAACAGTTTTAAAATGGAAGCCTTACCACTCAAAACTGTTAGAGTGTTTGTGTTTGAAGATTTGATTTTGAATGAACACTGTGATGAAATTACAAAGTACAAGTGTCGTTCTGAAGCTTTGGAAGAATTTGTGGATACTTACATAGAAAACATTCTTATGGATCAAGCTGCTAAACAGCAGTCAGGTTTGATTGTTGCTTGGAAATTTTTGTTCTAATTAACAAAGTGCTTAGAAGTTAAGAGTACATAACATTTCAGGCCATTTGAAACAACCTGCCAAGCCTTTAATAAGATTAAGAATTTTTTACAGTGAAGACAGAGACGTATTTGACACCTTGAAGTACGGCACTTATTTTTATTAATTATTTATCATTTTAACCCTTAACATATTCGCATAGATGCTTTTGATGTATGTGTGTGTGCTTGTGTATTTAAGTGTTGATCTTGGATGAATGTTTTCAAAGTTAAAAATATTGTTGTATGTGAAATTCATGAAAGCATACACCGATTAAGTAAATTAAACTACGAAGTTTATTTGCGACCAATGTGAAGCGTATTAGAGTAAAAAAAAGCTCTTGAATGTTAACAAACATTTAATTATTCAGATAAGTACACTAGAGGCAGTTTAATTCGTTGAGCGGAAAATTCAAATATTTGATTCCAATTGGCTGATTCCATCACATAACCTCCTTCATTAGTAAATTTTATACTTCCCGCTCAACGAATTAAACTGCCTCCAGCAAGTGTACAAGCAAATAACAATTATGAAGCTCTCACATATGTTCTTCAGACATCTAGGTTTTTCAGATAGATATTGTCAAAACTTTTAACGTTTATTCGTAATACTATAAAAGTTTTCCGCTCAAAATTTTAGATCGTTATTTTGAACCATTTTTATACATTGAATTAAAAAAAAAAATCTTGATTACACATGCAACCATGTGGAAAAAACACGTCGAATTTCTTGTATAAGAAAATGATCTGCAGAAATTTTTTTGTTTTTATGATAAAATACAATTAGATAAACAATATATTAAATTTTTTTAAATATCCATATGTTGGTTGTTAAATAAAACTATTAGGTAGGGATCGAGTATGCGTGACGGCGCATGTATAGTGATAGTTATATCCATATTAGCAAAGCATTGCCAGCCTATGAAGAAGAATCATGAGCAAGCTCAACCGCCAGAGCGCAGCAGGACAAGATGCTACCTAGAGATATGCTAGCATTGCTACATCTCATGTTTGCGTTTCCCTCGCCTCTGTCTAAACTTTGCTCCCCATAACTATGATGAATCTCCTTATCGAAGACTGAGTAGAGCGCTGCGGTGAATGGACAGTGCATTATTGCGTGCTTCTGGCTTCAACACCCACTAGTAGGATAGAATTAGCTTTTTGAAAAAAAAAAAAAAAATTGCTATCAGCGCGAAAAAAATCATAATGGTAAGAATTCGGTTTCTGAAAAAATCTAAATAGTTTAAGACTTCAAATTACGTCAGCTAACGGTCCAAAAAAATGGTACGTATGGTCAAAAATGGTTTTTTGCGTCTAAAAAAAAAACTGGAGAGTCGGACAAAAAAGTTGTACTGTTGGAAAAGATGCGCAATATCAAGACGAAGAAAATGAGCTCCAGTGAAATAAAATTGACCTAGCCGTTTTTTCGCAATTTGCCAAAAAGTGTTCTTTTGGACCGTTTTTATTTTTATTTCATAACTCACTGACATAATTTGGAGTCTGAAACAATTAAGATTTGTTCAGGAACTGAATAACTACCACCACTATTTTTTTCGCATTAATAGCAAGTTTTTAAAATCAACCATGCTAGATTGCTAATTCTATTCAACTACACCTATCATATGATTAAACGGTTGCATATATAAGTAATTTTACAAAAAAAAACCACCTCTAAAGTGACCTGTGTAATATAGTCAGGGTAAGGACGGTCAATAATCCAAAGCATGCTTACAATTACTAAAAAAACATTTATCAGGTGAACAGTATAAAATAAGAAGAGGTTGCTGATACAGTGATACAGAGACTCGTGCGTTCGCTTATACATGCACGGAGAAATAGTGGAGAGACTGGCAGCGCCCATCACAATAGAGCGGCTCTACTAAGTACTTGGTGTTCGCGCTCTTTCACTTTTGCGAGACTGGGTCTCCCAAAACATGAAATAGCGGTTTAGTCCATGGCCCGAAGGATTATTTTATCTTATGTTTTCAAGTAGAAAAAAAATTGGACATTCACCTTCAGACTTTTCCCAGGAGTACGGGAAAAATAGTTTTGTCCAAATCAGTCGTTGGCTTCATTTGTTTATTTAAAAATTTACTTAAAAAATGCCAATTTTTTATTTACATTTTTGCTTGTATCTCCGCTTTTATTGCTCTTATAGAAAGTTTTCGACTACCACTGTTTTCTTATCAAATTTTCGATGGAATAGATACTTTTGCAAATGCATTATTAATTGGTAATTACATTTTAAGGTCGAAAAAGTGCGATTAAAAATTTTTTATACTGAAAACTTTGGATCGACGTAGGAAAAAAATTATCTTGTCAATTTGAATGTTACCATAAAAAAATATAGATATAAAATTGAACAACAAAAAGCTGTTTGTAAAATTGCAAAATAATTATTAGTTTTTTGGTAATTAATTATCTAAAGTAAGTCTAATTACAAACTTCACTGATGGTTTATCGACATTTTGTTACGGTAAAAACGTTATATTTGATATAATTAATAATCACAGCAAAAAAAAATTTTAATTTAATCAATTTTGACGTTTTTTCGCGAAAAATTGTATTTTGCAACTTGAGAAATTGCACATATCTCAGTAAAGTTTGCATATTTTTATTTGCAACAAACAGCATTGAATTTATTATAACAAAATACAAATTAAAAAAAAAGGAATGCTCCAGCTTACTCTAAAGCTGAGACATAAGAAATTGACGTTTTTTGCAATAACGGACTAACAACTAAGTTTTTTATTGCAAAAAATTTTTCGTATCATCTTCATGTACATCTGCATCATAGTGCCAGAGCACTTTATTAATTTCAATGAAAGGAAAGCAAAAAAAAATTAAGAATGTCGCATTGTAACAACCGGCGGCAGCTCAGCGCTCCCATCTGTACCCCTCCCTTGTGACTAGGTGACCGACCGGTTGTAGTGCGTATGTAGTTAGAGCAATGATGCGTAATTATAGCACCAGCAAAATAACCGGATGACACTTGGTAACATTGCAGCAGAAGCGATTTCCAACCTTGCGTCCTTTAAAACTAATGCTCCCCATTCATCGAGAACCGAGATATGGGGCAATGAAACAAAAGTTTTTTTTTGCTTGTTAACCGAACCAACCTACGATTAACAGAAAGCTTACACCTAACGTATATCGCACAATTTTCGCCAGCTGAAACGTACCGGCTGATTTAAAACATGGAATTATTAAAAAAAAAATTACGTATCATTGCTTTAACTAATGGGGGGAAAACACGGGCTGTGGCTGGCGTTTAAATTTAAATTAGTTGTCGTACATAATTGAACAGTTACAAACATAGTATTATACATTGAACATGCTCAATTGAAAAATTTAATACAAAAACGGATTGTAAAAAAATTAATTTTTTAAAATTTTTGTAGGGGAAGACTGGGTACGGTTGTGCCAATTGGTACTTGAGAGCCCATAACTTCAAAAGTATGACACTCATTGGAATGAAAATGGCTGGTCATGATAAATTGAAAACTCCTCTACATGTGTGTATAAAAATTATGACTACAGGTACAGCCGTTTACACGCACGAGTTGTTAAAAAAAAAAAAAATAATGTCACAACCGACCACACCCCAGGGGCGGTTGTGACAATGCCTGGGGACGGTTGTGACAGGTTAAAAAAATTCATTAAAACTGTTTTAAATCCTTTTTATTGTATCTTATGTTTAACATAATGTAACCGCACGTTCTTTTTGGAAAATTTAACATTAATTTTCAATTAAAGGCATAAAATTTGGAACATTGTATGCTTTATATCTACTTTTAAGCAGTATAATTTATTATTATAGATTTTACATACCCAAAGTATATATCCGCGCAAGGTATAGTAGGTATTTTGAGAACTGTTATTCTTGCTCCTTGAAAAAGACTTTGTTGTGAGCTACGTAACCTATACTGACGCTGTCTCCGTCATTGCTGTTTGCATTGGCTACATAACGTATACGTACGTATCGCAACAATGTCATGTGATTTGTTTGGTGCATTTCTGCAGCTTTTCGTATAGAAATTCCCTGCTTTGTATCATCATATGTCTTTCAACATCACACGCACCTCTTTCCGTTCTTCTGGTACGTTCACGAGGCATCTGAAAGGAAAAAAACTAATTTTACTTGTGTCACAATCGTTCCCACCGCACTTATTCGAAAAAAAATTACCACATAAACACAACATAGCTTACATGAAAAGTAACCACTGCTTTTTGTGCACTGTGTAGGTATCTTATAACAAGGAAAAATACCCACTGCTCAATCTGTACATGTACAGCGATAATTGCAAAAAAATTTAATGAAAATACTTACATTTCACTCCCCAAAAGTAATGTAGGCCTCTGATGTCGTTGATATCACACGACAGCTGATGCTATACTGTGAAGCACAAGTGGCCCAGCACTCAACTCCTTCGCCCTCTTGTATTTGGCGGTTCTCTCTTACAGTTTCGGCAATATGACCACTGTCACAACCATCCTTTGGCACAACCGTACCCAGTCTCCCCCTATGCATTAAATTACAGATATTTTTGATACACTAAAATGTAGCTTTTTTTGATGATTTATTTACGCAATAACTATCATCTGTCTTACTATCTGTCGCACCATCTATCATTGCATAAATACAGTCGTCATCGTCCACAATCTCTTGCATTGGATCGGAATAAGTTTCTTTGTCCATTCTGTCCGGTATTTCGTCCGTGAAAATAAATGAAAAAAAATTAAATAAGTGTTCTTTAAAATGTTTATTGCATTACAATAATCGAAATCTTTAGTTTCAGTGTATCAGTTTTTTTTCTGTCATTTAATGTAAGTATACTCTGTTAAGAAAAAAATGTATTTTAAGTATACAATGCTTTAAACACTGCATAATCAAATAGTTTAATACAATATACTTTGTTTTTAAGGTAGGACCTCCGCCTAAATCTGGGGTACAAGACTTATGTAATTAAGTAGACAAAGACCCGCTGAATCCAATGGTACCTTCAGTTGTGCCCGATGACGGACAAAATCTCGAGATATTAAAGATCAAAGTTCGAATGTTTTATACAGGCGCATACAAAAAACGGGAAAAAAGTGACGTAATCACATATTACGAATAAAAAACAAAAATCTGAGTAAAGTGAGTATATGGAACTTGTAAAGAAAATCCTCTTCTTTCGGATCGTGTTGAGCACAATATGGGTTGACGGCCAATTTCTCGAGATATTTAACAAAAACGAACGTAAATACTGGTTTTGTGATTACGAGAGGAAGTCGGGGAAGCCGCCATATTGGTATATGTTAGCGCGCGGTTTTTTAAAAGCGAGTAGTAACGAAAATGCTTGTGGTGTCAATTTTTTTTTTGTTTTTTGTGCGCGAAACATAAAATATCGGTTAATGAATAATAAATATGAATGAATATTAGTACAAAATTGATAATAAATAATGAATATCAGTAATAAATTAATACTATAATTAAATTTTATTTAATAAAATTTTTTTTGTACAATCTCATGAACACAGCTTTTAATCACATTAATGTTTGTTAAATTATAATGAATGAGTAAATGTTACAAACTAGTAATTACATTTTTTATTGTATTATTTATAATATTAACAACATCAAGGGAAGACGTTACTCGTACTTTACGATTAATGCTCGTTGATAGTAAAATTTTGATTCCACATTGTATTGACGGCTCTTACGAAAAACAACAGAACTCAGATTTTCTTATTTAAAATAACATTGGAATTTCTGAGTTCCGTTGTTTTTCGTAAGAGCCGTAGGTATATCCTTATTATAAGCATCAGTGAGAATTTCACGTAACGAGTGCCTGGATAGTTTGTTTGCAGAATCTTTTTGATGTTCATTCATTATTTCAAAAATACTTTACTGACAAAAATAACGAACAGTAAAATTACTTCTAAAAAATAACTACTCTGTCACATTAGTAGACGTACGTGTTTACACACTGATGCGGGTACACACGTCGTCTGCATTATCGACACTGCTGCCGAAGTCAAACTCGAACTCGCGCAGTAATTTGACTAGTACGGTACTCGGAGGTCCTACCTTAACTGTTTGATTATGTACGACAACTTATTGAAATTCAAACGCCAGCCACAGCCCGTGTTTTTCTCCATGCGCACTGCAACCGGTCGGTCACCTAGTCGCAAGAGAGGGGTACAGATGGGAGCGCTGAGCTGCCGCTGGTTGTTACAATGCGAAATTCTTAATTTTTTTTTTGCTTTCCTTTTATTGAAATTAATAAAGTGCTCTGGCACTATGATGCAGATGTACATGAAGATGATACGAAAAATTTTTTGCAATAAAAATCTTAGTTGTTAGTCCGTTATTGCAAAAAACGTCAATTTCTTATGTCTCAGCTTTAGAGTAAGCTAGAGCATTCCTTTTTTTTTTAAATTTGTATTTTGTTATAATAAATTCAATGCTGTTTGTTGCAAATAAAAATATGCAAACTTTACTGAGATATGTGCAATTGCTCAAGTTGCAAAATACAATTTTTCGCGAAAAAACGTCAAAATTGATGAAATTAAAAATTTTTTTTGCTGTGATTTTTAATTATATCAAATATAACGTTTTTACCGTAACAAAATGTCGATAAACCATCAGTGAAGTTTGTAATTAGACTTACTTTAGATAATTAATTACCAAAAAACTAATAATTATTTTGCAATTTTACAAACAGCTTTTTGTTGTACAATTTTATATCTATATTTTTTTATGGTAACATTCAAATTGACAAGATAATTTTTTTCCTACGTCGATCCAAAGTTTTCAGTATAAAAAATTTTTAATCGCACTTTTTCGACCTTAAAATGTAATTACCAATTAATAATGCATTTGCAAAAGTATCTATTTCATAGAAAATTTGATGACAAAGACATTGGTAGTCGAAAAGTTTTTCTAAGACCAATAGAAGCGGAGATACAAGCAAAAATGTAAATAAAAATTTTGCTTTTTTTAAATAAATTGTTAAATAAACAAATGAAGCCAACGATTGAATTGGACAAAACTATTTTTTCCGTATTCCTGGGAAAATTCTGAAGGAGAATGACTAATTTTTTCTCTACTGGAAATCATAAGATTAAATCGTATTTTTTTGTCTCCAGGCAATGGACTAGTTCTCATACGAGCTCGAGAGCGTTACTCTCCCAAATCTGAGTGCCAATAAGTACTTACAAGCATTTTTTAAAACGAATAGTCTGTTGTCTTTTGATCTAATTAATGAGTGGAAGTATTATCAATATTGTATTGTTTATATGTAGCGGTAGTAAGAATAAATTGATAGTATCATGTTTTTTTTTTATTTTTATTTTGTTTTTTTTATTTTTTATTTTTATTTATCAGAGCCAAAAAAAAGCCGAATAAAAGTTAGAACATAGAAGAAATATCTCATATTTAAAGCGGCTTTGGCGGTTGGTGCCGTACCTAGAGTAGGGTGCCATAAGGGCCCATAATAAATCAATGCTTTTTGACGGTAATTTTTTTAAATAAATATACTTATTTTGATAAAACGAAAATACAAGATCAAGAAATTGCCTTATAGGTAACGAGAAATGCTAATTGTAAAAATCGAGGGGTGTTCCGAGGCACTTGATATTGACGGTACGTTTCTGCGTGTCAACGTCGCATATTTCAGTGGCTGCTATAGTTATATCCGCTCGCGTTGTCGTTTCATACATTAAAATACATCCGCCTCGAACAATTGTTTTTTTTTAAAGTTATGTGAAAATGTATAATCTTTATGCGACAAACAAAAAGAAAAATTTATCAAGCGTAGCCAGAACAATCAATATTCCGAAAACTATCATTATTTTAAGTTCTCGAACATTTATTTATTTACTTTTTTCAACTCCTTTGAATTTCGCGCATGAATGCGCTATAGGCGCTGTTGCCAAACTTTTGGAGCATGCCCACTGACATACGCAGTCAGAAACCAAATTAACATCTTACACTTTTTCCGACTTACTCTGAATTTGATTGGTTGATTCTATATTAATAGATTCTTTGTAAAAAATTACACAAGTACCATTTTTAATTCTTGAGTTTAATCAAGTACTTGTAGAGTTATAGCTGTTTTAGTGACAATTCTCATAAGACTGTATGTTAAATTGGTAAATTTCAGTAGCAATTTGCATAAAAAGTAAATGGTTGACCGTATTATTTTTTTATCGCAAGTAAATCTGATATACTTAATTTACATAATTCCAGATTTTTAGAGGTCTTAATGAAGCTATTCAAAATCGCCCCAAGCTATCTTCAGTGTGTAAGAAACTCAACTTATTAATTACTATATAGTTTGGTAATATAATTATAAAAGATACGTGAACTTCGAAGAAGTGTCAATTTAATTTTAATCATACGTTTTATTGTTTTAACCAAAAAAAATTATTAAGCTAAGTGATACTGAAAAAAAGATTATTTAATTTTGTCTCATAAATGTTAGCCACTTTACTAAGATTTTTTGATCCCAGTTTATATTGTAATAGGACATATTGTGCTCCATCTTTCACTGTAGCAAACCCGGGTGGTATGTTGAGCAGTTCGCTTTGTTTTGCTGCAACAATTTTATTTGTAGTTTCAACTTCATATGCATGTAATCGACTTTTAAAACATAATTTTGTATAAATAATAATTTCTAAATGAGTCTCGTGATTTTCTTTGTACATGCGTATTGCTTTACAAAAAATAACTTCGCTTTTTGCAAGGCTGGTTACTATGAAAATTGCTTTGCTGTAAAGATAACCACGTATTTTTACGTGTTCGTAATAAACTTTACTGATTTCTTGTATTTTGATGGGACCGAATATTGGAGAATCATCGTCTGTTCTTAAAATTGATAGACCAGCTGTCTCATATATTGGACCCCCCCTCCTTCTCTCAGCGTGTTTAATATGGTAGAATTGGTTTTTGAGCCTAGAATAGCTCGGAAAAAAGGTAGTAGTCTCAATGTTTTATAACAAGTTAGAACATAATTCAACAAGTAGAAATGTCAGCAAGAGCCCCGAAAAAATATGTTTTTCGCGTCTAGAAGAAAACCGAAGAATCGTACATGAAGAAGTGTTACGTAAAAAAGATGTGCAATTTTAAGACAAACAAAGAGCCGCGTTGGTATCACATCGGTTTAGCCGTTTTTTGCAAATCGCAAAGAACTGCCATTTTGAGCCATTTTTTCGAAACTCAATAACTCACATTCTATACAATATTTAGAGCTGAAATCTTTATACGAGATATACATCATAGCCCTTATCATACAAACAAAATTTCAGCTTAATGGGTTCAAAACTTTTTGTGAACCGCAGCAAAAACCGAAAAAAGGTTCTCTCGAAAAATGTCTATAAAAAAGTTGTTAGCCAACATCAGTACATTTTTAAAATGTATTTCGCTTCGTCTGTATTTACTTTATAAGTACCTAAAACGCCATTCATTTTTAGCAATTAAAAGTATCTTAAAAATTGATTGCAAAAAAAGCACATTTCGTTTTGAACGCACTTGAGGAAAACATGCATGCGGAAAGTGGGCGAGGCCTGCAGCGGTGGCTAGTCGAGCCGCCGATTCCACTGACCACAGAGCAAAAAGCCATTTTTTTTTAAATACGTTTGAAAAATGTACCTATGTTGGCTAACAACTTTTTTATAAGCATTTTTCGAGAGAACCTTTTTTTGGTTTTTGCTGCGTTAAAACCTATTAAGCTGAAATTTTGTGTGTATGATAAGGGCTATAATATCTGTCTTGTAATTGAATTTCAGCTCTCAGTATTGTGTATAATTTGAGTTATTGAGTTTCAAAAAAATGGCTCAAAATAACGTTTTTTGTCAATTTGCACAAAACGGCTGAACCGATCTGAGCCTAACGTGGCTCATTTTGTTCATTTAAAAATGGCACATCTTTTTTACGCAACACTTCTTCATATACGATTTTTCGATTTTCTTCTAGACGCGAAAATATGTTTTGGCCATTTTTTTGTACATTGGGGCTTTTGCTGACATTTCTACTTGTTAAATTCTGTTTTAATTTGTTATAATATATTGAAACTACTCCCCTATTTTTTTGGAGCTAGTCAGAATTTTTGGAATACCGTTATGATTTTTAGCTAATCACCATACTAGTTGGCACTCCAGTTGCCATAGCTTGGGAGTACTGCGCTCCCCTACCTTGAGAGATTAAATCTCCTAACAAGTAAGAGATCTCTTCTCGGTTGGTGAAGTAGGAGCGCTGCTTGGGGGAACTGCTCCTTTAACTGCATGCGCACGAATTAACGCAGCATCGACTATATGCTAGTGAGGAAAGGCATGGACGTCGTTTGCACATGCTGGCTCGCTTGTTACTTATACAACGATCCTCCCTCCCCCCAAAAAAAAGATTGCTATAAATTTAATCTTTCCGGTGGTTTAGTAGCTCTAATGGATCGCCTAAGCGATACGTTAACATAACTGACAGCTAACGCTGGCGGAGCTCTAACAATCTTGTTATAAATTTTCTCGTTTTTTACAGTCTCTCGGAACGACGCTGCTTTGTTTGCTTTAGTTGACCCATCAGTCAACTAAAGCAAACAATCACTCATATCACTCATGATCTGTTTTAAAAGGACCAAATGGTTGCTGCTTTTGGTTTCACTTTTACTTGATACGTGGTCGATCTTGTCCTTTTGATAATTTTGGCCTTCTCACAATTATTATTTTTAAAATCTTTGATCATAACTACATCGCTCTCTTTAAATTTTACGTTCCGATTGCCGTGAAAGTTTTTTGCATTGTATTTTATGTTTTTTCGCTACTGAAGTGGCAGTGCCTAATTTAAGTAGGTCAAATCGTGTTTAAAATTTCCTTCCTGTCTAAAGTTCAGCAAATGTTATCGCTGTAGTTACATGAAGGGTTGATATATAGTGGAATAAATACCTAGATAAAGCTCTTGGCTTAATCAACTCATCACATAAAAGAAGCTTGAACTGGCTTTTAAATGTCTTAACGAAGTTTTCCGCAGCACCATTGCTAGCTGGGTGGTACGGCGCGCCGGTGACGGGCAGTGACCGTCATTGTTGGCGTGTAAAAATTTTCAAAATTTTTGAGAAGCAAAAAGCTGGGCCGTTATCGGTTACTATTCTGACAGGCAGCCCTCAGCATGCAATGTACTCCTTGAAGGCTTTTATGGTTGACTTAGCTGTAATATACCGCATTTCTTTACTTCTACCCATTTTGAGTGAGCAACTGTAATTATAAGATACATCTCTTTTCTGATAGGGCCCAAGAAATCGGCGTGAAGTCGCATATTTGGAGCCTCTGGCCAATCCTTTACGTGTAAGGTGGACTTTTGAGGGTCGCGTCGTTGCCATGACGTAAACATGATTCGCATTTTTGAGTGATTGACTCAATATCTGCATTCATAATGAGCCATCATATATACGACCGTGCTAGCGCCTTCATTTTAATGATGCCCATGTGCCCGCCGTGTAACTCAGATAGGGCCACTTCACGCAACGCTTCCGGAATGACCCGTCGGTGGCCCCATAGTAAATAGTTGTTTTCTAATGACAGTTCCGTAGCTCTACGCTGGTACGCTCTCAATTCGTTGCTGACCTCGCATGGCCAACCGTTTCTAACATACTTGCACGCCGTATACAGTATCGGACTTTGATCCAGCTCATACAACTATCATAAACAGGTTATTACTGGATATAAAATCTAAAATTTTAAACACGTAGTTTAAATATGTAAAATCGTCGTTTCCGCTCCCTACTTTCTCTAAGTCTTGATGAACAGTCAGCGTGGCCATCGTTTTCGCCTTTGATGTGAACTATTTGAAATTTATAGCCGGACAAAAAAACTGACCATCTTTGCAGCCTGCTGATTGACATCTGGGCCAAGCCCTTTTTTCTCCAAATATGTCTATAAGTGGCTTGTGGTAGGTTTCTAGTTTGAATTCGAATCCGAACACGCAAGCATGTAGTTTACGTATGGCGAAAACAATAGCCAAAGCCTCGCGATCTATTTGCGAATGGTTTAACTCTGCCTTGGTCAAAGTCCGTAATGCGAAAGCCACTGGCTTTTCACTTCCATCTGGTATTTGGTGAGACAATATTGCCCCAATCCACAATGGAAAGGCATCGCAAGTGACTTTAATAGGCAGTTTTGGATTGAAGTGCGTTAGGACTCAAAAACACCATGCTATTTTTTGCTTCAATAAATGCGGTATCAGAATCACTCGACCACTTCCAAGGTATATTTTTCTTTAAGAGGCTATACATCAGATTGACTATGATCGCGTAATTTTTTTACAAATTTGGCATCATAGTTAACTGTGCCAAAAAATGCTTGAAGTTGTTTAACATTTTTAGGGCGTGGGATTTTTAAAATAGTGTCGCTTTCTTCATTTAGTACATGAATGCCTTGAGCATCAACGTCATAGCCAAGAAACTTAATCTTATTTTTGTTAATTCAGCTTTTGAGCAAATTGAGGATGAGGCCCGCTTTTTTGAGATGTAACAAAACCACTTTTAATCCGTCGTCATGTTCTGCTTTATTTTTTCCGCCCACTCGTATATCATGGAGAACAAATACTGATGCCCTCAATACCACCCAGAGCTTTTCCATCTCTCGTTGAAACCAGCTGAGAGCTGATGCAATTCCATACCGGACACGTGTATTCTTAAGCAGCCCTTTGTGCGTTAATAAAGTAGTCAACTCCTGCGAGGCAAGGTCTAACTCAATTCGCTGGTAAACTTGAGTTAAATCCAACTTATATTGTACCGCGTAACCTTGTAGTATTGCTAGTATGTCTTAGATGCGCGGAATAGGGTACCGGTTGATTTTTATCCGAGGGCTTAGTGTTACCCTAAAGTCCCCACATATTCGTACTTGATCGTTTTTTTTTAAATAATGTGACGATTAGGTTAGCCTACTTGCTGCTCTCGAAAGAGACCAGAATCCCGGCATCCTAGTTACTAGTTACCGGCATAACTAGCCTGTTAAGCTCGTTTTCGACTTTGCCTTTGATCGCGTATGGAACCATTCTTCGTTTGTAGAAAACTGGTTTGACATCACTTTTCATTTCGATTTTAAATTGTTTTACTCTAAATAACCCAAGCGTATCTACGAATACGCTACTGAACTTATATCCTCCAAACGCGTTCGTCAATCTTGTTTATTAAGACTACCTACTTGGATCGCGCTTTAGAATACCACTCTAACCCGATTCGGCCAATTTTTTATTTTTATTTCATACAGCACCGGAACGGTTGCATACTTGATAGGGTTCATCGACGCCCCGGTATAACAATTGAAACGCCTCGACATCGGAGCAACTTTAAAATCGTTAATGAAAAGTTTGTTGTACGCTAATTCAGATATTGCCGATATTGTCGACCCCGTATCTAATTGACATTCTACTACTTTATTGCAAATGGACATGTTAACTATCAATCTTTTGACGATACTATGCGCGAAGGTGAATATATTATCCACGTCTTTGTCAACATCGTTCTCCCCTGATTGTTCTTCTACAAACTGATTTTTGCCTTAATTTTCGAGTTAACCGTCTTCACTTTAACATTGCTTTGTTCATGATCTCGAAAATGTTTACACGCACACGCTATATGGCCTTATTCGCTACATACATTGCACCCAACTTTATTTAGGTCACACTGCTCATACTTATCAGCTTCATCCTCCATTCACACGTACCTGCCTCTCACTCTTTTATCTCGTCGCCAATGTAATATAGTTGGAATAGGGAATGGCCAATAGTCCAAAGCACGCTTATAATTATTGAGAGAACCATTTATTAAGTGAACAGTACAAAATGAGAAGAGGTTGCTGATGCAGAGAGTCATGCGCTTGCTTACGTGCCTGCATACAGACTGACGCAGCATCGACTATATGCTAGTTAGGAGACGCGAGTACGTCGTCTGCATGTGCTCGCTCGCTTGTTACATGTACAAGAACCTGAAAGAAAAATTTATTCTTATAGGCGCAGTCTCAGGACAAAGTTTTTTTGTGGCTCTATACCTTTCGTTAACAAATTCATTAGAACATACGAAAATTTAAGAGAGGCTTGCCCTATGATTTTCTGAAAATTAAATCATTAAACTTAAAAGCATCAATATTTGAAAAACCTGTTAAGCTTGAACTATTTTTTGAGGATGACAGTACGGCCATTGGCTCTCTAACACAATTCCAAAACAGCGCCCCCAACACCGACATTTTGAGAATGATTAGTTTTAAATAGAAAAGAACAGCACTAGACACACATATAATACATATTACTTTCATTTTCTACTAAAAACTAATTATTGTCAAGTTTCTCGATAAGGGCACCATTTTGGAATAACGCTTGAGGCCAATAACAAGCTTTCAAAAGTTATCTATTTACATATGTAACTTTGAAATATATGGGTACCCTTCATTGTTCGGATAGCTAAGATGGATAAGGTTTCTGCCACTTCACGGATAGTTTCGCAATCTTGGGTTCAATTCCACTCATCGGTAGATTTTTAAAAAATTTTTATTTTTCATATTAATGTAATTAATCATTTTTTTAAATTTTGTTCGCTTAGGGTAGCTCCCTTGTTTACATATAGATATGAAAAGTTTGACAGTCACATTATCGTTACTCGAGTACAGCTGAGTGTAGCCAAGACAATCAAAGTCTAGCTGCAGTAGAGCACACATACCGATAGGTATGTATTTACATCTGACAGAAGAGTAGTTTTTGGTTCGGTGTACGTACGGTCTACTTATTCCTTTGTGATTTTGTCAGAAAAAAAACATCAACGCTTTTGACAACCTTCAGAGGCATCAAAAACCGCAGTGAGTAAATTTAATAGTATATTCAATATTATTTATTTATTTGAAATGTGCTCGTATCAGTTACAAGAAAATGGCACCTGCACAGGTGTGCAAATTATCTTTTCGTGACCGTTCGAAACAAATTGTTACTTTTTTTCTTTGCTAATATCTTAAGAAAATGCACATTTTTTAATGTTATTTTACAAGAGCCAATGCCAAAAATTAAACATTTAAGTAAAAATTTCTTGCGGTTTTAAAAGGTTTAAAGTATAAACAAGGATACCATTGGATTCAGCGAATCACAATAAATCAGTTTAGACATGTCATTCCGTAGATTTTTGTACGGGAGCACCCTCAAGGTTTGTTTTAAAGATTTTTTTTTGGGAAACACCAAAATAACTATATTTTTACTACTGATAATATCAAGTAACTTACGTTGATACTTACGTTGTTAGAAAAGCCATTTCCTAATTTCATTAAACAAGAAGGATACGAGTATAATTCATACGTTGTAAACCCCCTGAAACTAAATGAATACCTAATTTACCAAAATGTAAAGCCAGAGGCCTAAGAAAATTTACTTGTATTACCGAAACATCAAATAAAATTTGAATGTTATTCTACTCTTTATAAATGACTAGCAGCCCCCCGTCTCGGCTTCGCCTGAGACTTACTAAATGGAACATCGTAGTGTGTTGACCATGTAATGTGAAACGTTTTGAGTTAAAAATTTTACATCTATTCCTGACACTTCACAGAACAAAAATCTTCTTATTAAACACATTATTTCTTCAGAATCCATATAGTTTATTTGGTCAAATAATAAGCTGTAAAAATTGAAAAAAGTGTAATCATGCAGAAAAGTACCGTGCGTTCCTTATGCCATAAAATAATCGTTGGCCATCATGGGCCGTTGATTTGCAGTTTCTCCCGTATAATCTATAAAAAGGGCTATTTTTTGAAGCTATTAAAATTTAAAACTCCCAAAAAGTATATATTAGAAAAAAAATTTTTGTCTCTGATCTTACAACTTTATTACCAGAGCAACAAAGTCCTGGACATTTTTTATCGCCACAAAAATACAAATACATTTTCTACTTATTTAAAAAACTGAAAGATTTTAGAGATTACTGTGGGGGTGCCATGAAAATCTGATCTCTCACGTGATGGATTCTTTACTTGTCGATTTTGACGCTGCTGTTCCAATCTCGATAAATTTTCTGCGTCAGTTTCTTGACGCCTAAAATTGTATTCATTAGATACATTTGAAGTTTTCCTTCCAATTTACCCTTTTGCGACTTTTGTGACCCCTAAAGGCTATTTTCCATCACTTTGTTACCTTCTAATATATTCGTTGGCAAGGTAGTTTGACGTCAGATGACCCTGAAAAGGACCGGTGAGCTTCTTAAGTAAACTCTTTCTTGACTGAAGTTTCCAGCAAACATGATTGCCTCTATATGTCAGGATGATCTTCTCTGGCTTGTTATTGTAGCACCACACTGATCGAGAGGAAACTACAACGTTTGAAGCTTTAGAGCTAGTTGTAGAGATCTTTCCCAACGTCTCCTGGTATAACGTTGAAGACGTTGGTATCTAAAGCACCTTTTTTTGCCGACTCAGTTGTTGTGGTGATCTAAGGTGGAGAGATTGGTTCGTGATGCTTGCCCTTTGGAGACTGTCCCGTTGGCTCAAGTTTGTTTTCTCTTCATGGCTGTTAGGTTTTTCCAGCGCAGACCTTGGAGAGAATCGGTGATTCCTGGTTGAATGCTTAGAGTCGAGAGGGTAACATAGGGTCGTCGGTCACCGGGGTTCCCAGCCTTGCAATAAACAACTCCGCTCGTGACATCTGCCAGTGAATGACTGACTTGGTTTAATAGTGGCCAGCTTTACATAGTCTTTTAGTCGACGAATTGTTTCCAGAAATGGTAGTAAAAATGTATTTATTGGTAAGGTAGTTTAAACTTAAGTGGCTCTTGAAAGAACCGATGAGATTGTTGGTTAAGTAAGGAACGTAAATACTTGTTATGGTCCTGAAAAGGGCCAGGGTGAAACTTCCAGCTATTCCTTATTATTATTCTTGATGATGAAGAGCTGGCTGCAGGTAGCTTGACTCTTATACTCGAAGGCTCTGTGTACGAAGATCGTAATGAAGGGGGGTACGCCGCTGACCACAGAATATGTCGTCTTCGGGTCGTTTCCCGAATAACGAATTGCTCTTCGTTAGTCGGGAAAGTGAGCCTAGAGAATACCTGCTCTGTGGGTATGCCGTTGGAACGACTACTAAGAAGGAATTTCTTATGGCTGCTCGTGCTCCTCAGGGCTGCCTTTCCTGGCTCATAGTTGTAGTAAAAAGTTCTCTGATGACACCGGGCGGGATGGTGGAATGGCCACATAACTCTAAAGTGTTGGAGCAGGTTGTGCTCTGGCTAGATACGTCTCCTGGTATTTCGCCGGAGACGTTATTGGTTGGAATAATTTTTTATTGGTGGCACTCGTCAATCCTGGAGGTTCAGAGAGGAAGCAGACCTAGGTCACTTGCCCATTGGAGAAGAGTGTTGTCGGTAACCAAGATACCCAGCTTTACGACTGTCGTCTACATTCTCGATGCAGCTCGATGAACTTCCGTGATACAACTGCAGAAAATTTCGGGACGCTCTGGCCTATTATAACCACACTTATTTAATTATGTTGCAGGTAGCTTCGATTTTACGTCGACACCACCTAACGGATCCTACTGAACTGAAGTGAAAGGCTGGCGTATTTTTGCAAAACTTTAAGCTTATTTATTGCTTTTGTTATTAAATTTCTTAAGATAAAAACTTAACAAAAACCATCTAGGAAGTGTCAAGAATCGGTATGCAAAATTTCAGCAAAGTCGGTTCAGTAGTTTTTGCTGTTAGCGATTACAATAGTTTTAGTGACTTTACTTTGTATATTAGTAAGATAATGCTATATATGTATACAAAAATTTAATAGTGAGATTCAAGGGAATGAGCTACAAAACGTGGGACATTAGGTGATTAGCTGTTACGGCCCATAAGAATAACACAGGATTTCACTCATTGTTTAATGCAAAGTTTATGTGTGGATATATACGCCTTGTAAATTTTGCAGCAAATAGCGACCGTTCTGCTGCTCACTCCCTTGAAGCTAACAAGAATTGAATGTCTTAATTAAGTAAGAGTGCTGTGGGAAGGTATAGTCAATAATATACTCTCTTATATCACAAATACAAGTAATTAGCGTAAATAAATCGTATTGAATATGATGAATTTGCTGTCGTTAAACGTTGATTTGTAAAAAACAGAGGCATCATTAAACATTGCCTTGAATTTTGTAGCTGCCCCGTGAAAAGTAGTAGCGTTATCACTGTTCAGGTGACGGAAAGGTCCTCTGCGACCGACCAACCGTCGGAAGGCGAGAGTAAAAGATGCAGAAGTAAGGTCGCTGACTAATTCGAGATGAATAACTTTAGTTGTAAGCCTTCGAATAGCACAATACAAGTGCCGAGTTACCCTTACAAGTGCAAATATCTCTACCTTAACTGGTTCGGACTTGTACTGGACCTGCGTAATCAAGAACTGTTCTCATTAACAGGCGGGCTTCCGTAATTCGATCAGATGGTAGTTTTTCTATCAACTGATGAGTCATTCTAGGTTTAGATCGTTGACAAGTTGTACAGGTGACTTGATTTTTCCCCACATCTCATATGTCTTGGGAGACAGTACTGTTAGTGAAGGTCGGCTCCCCATAAAGACAAAGCTTATGCGCGTATCTCACAAATAATGGGCCTAAAATTGAGTTTTAAGGGATGGTGGAAGGATGTTTGCGGTCATACGGTAATCGGGAGTATTCCAGCCGACCACCCACTTGCAGGATGTTAAACTCAGAGTCGTAGATGGGCCTGACCTTGTTCAGTGAATTCTCCTTTGTCAAGAACAGACCGAAGGCTAAAAACCTTAACTCTTCTTTACAGAATTGTGACTGAGACATCCGAATGATGACCATTTTCGCATGATGGAGCTCTGAAGCCGTTAGGAAAGATCGTAAGAGAGACAATCTGGTTGTAAGAGAGCACACTCTTTAACCTGCACAAATAGTAAGCTCCAACGCGCTGTAACCTCATCAAAGAAAAAAATTTAGTTAAGTGGTTGGGTTCACTCGTAAGGGTGTGAGCATGCAGTGCCTTTATATTGTGAGTTCCTTTCGATCAGCAGTTGGCAGGTTGGATCAGCCAAGATGGACCATGCCATCAAAGAAGTGAATTAATTAGATTAAGAGATTGATACCCACGAGAATCCAGATCAGCTGGATTCTCTGCAGAGGAGACGTATTGCCACTCATTGGATGGAAGTTCAGCATGAATATACGATGTTATATTTTCTACAAAAGTTTTCATTGGCTTGGATGCTTACCTAGCCAGTCCAAGACAATTTGACTATCAGTCTACGCAAATACCTTGATATCATCAAAATTTGACTGTTTGCGCAAATGCTTAAGTAGGCTAACGAGTAGAGCAGCGGCACATAGCTCCAAATTAGGTATGCTATAGTACATTATAATACTAGTGTGCGGGGAAGGCGATTGATGCACGCGTGTCAGTCACATAACCTCTCGCAAGTGTGTTATACACAACTTTTTGACATAGCGTCTGCGGGAAACGAGATTATGATCCATCTAATGTGGCTCTGCAAAGACCTCGACGTAAACACGCACTCACACCAGTGCGCAGTACGAGCTGTGAGTAGCATGTATAAATCGTGTTGAAAACAGTTTGAATGGACGCCACCTTGAATTTAGCCATTAATAACGAGGTTTTAACGTGGCCCTTAACTTCTCGTACTCAGAGATAAACAACATGAATAATCTCTTCAAGGATCTTTGACCTCAGTAGGAAACAATCACGTTCGTTATGAGCGAGTTGTCGCAGAGTGTGAATACCTAAGTAGGGTGCTCAAGCAGTTCCGTAGGTAACGGTAGTCGAGTGGTAGTCGCATGGTGCGAGTGAGGGATTAGGAGCCCAAACTATACTTTGAAAATCCTGATGGGTGAAGACCATGGGTCCTAATTTATACTTAGTGGTTATACTACATTGACAACATACTCAATACTTGCACAAAAATATACATTATATTCGGAAGGAAATAAGTTGTTGACACGACGTCTGCAAGGATTTGATTTCAAGCCATGTGTCATGGCTTTCTTTACATACGCTTCGAGCAGCGTGTGCGGAGAAATTCGCAGCATGTGCGGAGAAATTTTCAGCCTAAAGTGTAACAGTCTGTATAGTTACGTGTGAATCACTTACTTTTTTAAGGTCTCTTTTCATGCTTACGTTACATCGCCAAAAAGTTCGTATCGGTTAACCTTAGAGCATAATATTTGTCTTTGATTTTGAGAAACAGAAGCCAACAGTTTTTTAACGTTGGACTCGAGGCTCAACGTTAAAGTTTGCCTAACAGGAATCATTCAAAAAGTTTTTTCTATGCGCACAACACTAGAAAATAGTATTTTTATCAGAGCACTGCCAACGATCCTGGAGGGCTAGACTTACAGGCAAAAATCAAAGATTTTCGTGCGGAAATCGTCGATAAATGTGAGACTCAAGGCTCAACGCCAATATTAGCCAAAAGAAAATCGTTCGATAGACTTTTGCTGTGCGTACAATACTTAAAAAGAGGATTTCCAGCAAAGTACTGCCAACGACCCTGGAGAGCGAGACTCATGGGCCAAAGTCAAAGTTTTCCGTGCAGGAATTACCGATAAATGCTGGACTCGAGGCTCGACTTTAAGATTTGCCTAACGGAAATCGTTCGAGTGACTTTTCTCATGCGTTTAACACGGATAAATAATTTTTCCATTAGAGCATTGCCGTCGACCGTGGAGAGTTACACTAGTGGGCCAAAAAAAACGTTTTTTTTTGGGGAATCTTTGATAAATGCGAGACTCTAGGCTCAACATCAAATATTTCCAAACGAGAATCATTTGATGGACTTTTCTTGATCGTACAACAATGAGGAATAGTATTTCTAGCAAAACACTACCGACGACCCTGGAGAGCCAGACTCGTAGGCTAAAATCAAAGTTTCCCATGCAAAAATTCTGATAAATGCGAGACTCGAGGCTTAACGCCATAATTTATGAAACAGGAATCGTTTGATTGACTTTTCCCGTGCGTGCAACACTGGATAAGAAGACTCAGCAGAGCACTGCCAACGACCCTGGAGAGTTAGACTCGTGTGCTAAAATCAAAGTTTCCTATGTGGGAATCTTCGATAACGTGTTTCTTCACGGGAATCACGCCGAAGTGACTTTATTTATTACTGATATTTTGGGGAGCAGAATCTGACAGTTTTTAAATGCTAGATTCGAGGCTGAACGTCAAAGTTTGCCAATTCTCAATCGTTTGATTGATTTTTTCTGTCTGATAATACTGGCAAATGTACTTTTTAAGAGCTCTACTCGTATCTTTAGCAAGCTTGACTTTCGGGCTAAGGACACTGTCGTGTATGTGCTTATGTTTAAATGTTCTGTGGTATTCTCTATTTTCTAGAGCAGGTTAAAAAAACTTGGTGCTAACTATGGGAGAAGCTAAGACTATTTTGGTCCTTTCAAGCAATAAATTGTCGAATGCACCAATAAACTATATGATCTGGCGCACTTTATTTCTTTAAAGGTAGAAAATCTAACGAGAATAGCTCCAAATGCCTAATATTTATTAATTTGGGCTTTTTTGAATTTAATATGATGATATCAACGAACGTTTCTTCTGCTGTACTTTGTTGCTTAAGCCGTATTGGCTACTAAGCGTACGAATGTAAAAATGTTCAATTCATTCGGGAGATGGATACTTATTTGAAACGTAAAAACCAAATCCTCGACGTTTGGATTGAATTGGGTAATCATGAAGTATTAGCGATGTCTATGTCATTACACAAACATCGAACTATTTTTTCTTGAGTACAATCGATTCACAAAAATAAATTGTGCTGAGACGCTGATGGTACGATAGACAACGACAGGAGAGTGGAACGAGGGTGAAGACGAAATAGAATATTAAAGTGTATATTTGAGACCTGAGAAAATGGAGTGAACAATTTTATGGCAGTAGCCCGACTACCGAGAAATATTTCCAAACTTGTATTTCCCGATTCGTCAAACGCTTATGAAGTAATTAGTTACACTTATACATTAATAATAGTTATTTTTTTTTTAATTACACTGCTATACGTTGGCTTCTATTAAGGGCACTACTCTGTGATTCAAGCGTTCGGGAGAGTGACGGTGAGAAGGATGGGAAGCCAATTGCAGAGAGGAATATACAGTTTTAATAGGCAATTACACTGCGAAAAGTCGCCCATCCCCTTTACAAGGAGTATTGCGCGGGTAAAAAGTACATGTGAAAAATTCACAGCTGTACTTGTTCGAAAAAGTTGCACTTCTTGGGGGTTGAAGTCGAGGGCTCTCATGTGCTAATCTACAATGTAGCTATCGCTGCGCTCTCACATAAAGAATTAGAAAAAAAAATTTTTTCATTTTCTATCTGTCAGAGTGATAAATTGCAGAACTGCTCGCAAACTCGAGCTTATTAGATTTTGTGCGTATTTCAATTAATTTTATTCAAAGAAAATATTTCTTTATTGTTTAACTAACTGACAACTTATGTCATCCATTATACAAATACGTTCAGACAACCCAAGAGCATGACGTGGTTAATAGACCTCTGGCGCCAAGGTAACGGCCTGTTAGAGATTGCCTTTTTTTTTTAAAAAAAGAGAAAGTAAAAAGATCTCTCTTTGCGATCAGGAACGTAGCCAATAATAAAATTTTTAATACTCAGAAGGTCATTGAGAGACAGTGGGGAAGATTTTCAAGGAGACGTGTCACCCGTACAAATTACGAAAGGCGCAGAAACTGCAAGACGGCAATGCAGCACGAAGACTGCGCTACAGTAAATAGCTGACAAGGCAGCTCATAAACGACTTCAATTTCACTCGTCGAGTGTGTTTTACCAACGAGTCGACATTCACTCAAAAAAGAATACTCAACAGTCAAAACAAAAGAAGTTGGTTCAAGTGAGAAGAAAATCCTCATATAATATTTGAAGTTAAGGGCCAAGGACGATGGAAAGTTTACATGTGGGCCAGAATCGTAGATGACAGGATTGTTAGCCTTGTCGTTTTTGAGAGGACCCTTGACAGAGTAACATATGCTGTGTTTTTGAGAAGAATACTGCCGCGACTGTTAAGAGATAACCCAATGCATCTCCATCATATGTGGTGGCAGCAAGATAGTGCTCCTGCTCACAACAGCACTGCCGCTTCTGCATGTTTCCAACAGTTATTTGGACAACGTTGCATAGGTATCCGAGGACCCAGGTTATGACCACCACAATCACTGGATCCGACACCACTGGATGATTGGTTGTGGGCTGTGCTCAAAGAGAAGTGTTATCGGGACCCCACAACCAGGGAAGATATGACGCAGAGAATCGAATGAGAATCACTCCCCAAGAAATTAGAAACGCTCGACGATCAATTATAAGAGACGAGCTGGAAGAAGGTAGCAGTCAGCGAGACGGGCTGGCGAATATTTGTACTCGTAGAGGAGCGCTAGAGGAGGCTTGTGAACCTGGATACGCGACGACGGGTGCTTGTGCTCGTTTTGTAGAGCCGGAGGAAGCTCGCAATCGGCTAGACGGGATGCCGGACATTCGCATTCGTTTAAGGGAGCCATAAGAGGCTTGTCGTCCTAGACATGAGCTGGAGGAGAGTTGCAGTTAACGAGACGGGCTGGCAGATACTGATGACGCCCGAGACTAGCCAGAGGAGGTGCGCGGTTGGCGAGACAGACGTGTAGAAGCTAGTGACCTCCGAGACGAGCGGGAGGAGACGCGTGGTTAGCAAGACAGAACGGTGGGCATTGGCACTTGTAAAGAGGAGCTACAGGAGGTGCGCCATTGGTAATTTCTCCACTGCTTTGAATTGCATAACTGGCATAATGCTTTACATTTAACACACCTTGACCGTGATTATGCAATGCGTTTTTCTGGAATATCTTCAAGTTTATCAAGATGCTCTTCTTTAAAAAATGCTTCTGCGTCTAAACTTTCATCAGTATTTGATATCGTTAATGAACTATCATGTTTGAATTCTTGAGAACTTTCTATCATACGTGGAGTCAACATGATGTCTTTGATTTCACCCTGTTTGACGTCATATCCTCTGAATCATGACCGTAAAAATATAAAAATGCAATTAAATGTGCACGAAGGTGTGCGCTCGAAAATTATGAATACTTTTTATTAGAAAATGCATACTTACAGGATATTTTTTAATCGTCAAGTTGCACCGTCTTTCCAAGCGTCCGAAGCATCCTTATGATATTTTCCGACGTGTTGAGTAACAATCTCTTTGTCCTTTTTGGCAAATGTCAACAACCGTATTACATACTTTATTTTGTCCATACCGGCAGAGCTCATACTTTTCATTAATTTGAGTTATTTAATAGGTATCTGGTGCTCTCCATCGTTATGCAAAATATTAAAAATTTTGGCTGATGCATGCTGGTTGAGGTTCACGCACGATGTAAAAGTTTGTAACACGTTAGCCGGAGATTGCTACTAACGTGTGTTGTAACTTTATTTATTTTTTTGTTCGGGCAGATATCGGATTATTACAGGTATTGTGCAGCACCAATTGCAGCAACAGGTAGTACAGTATATCTATTGAAGTTAAATAGCCTTTTTCCTTAATTAGGAAGCACTCACTTAGAACACATGCACCGATTTACTCCTCTGTTACAGCCGCATTTCGTGCTATCCAAGGCGGCTTGAGATAATAAGATAATACGTGAATATCAACTCAATATGAATTTACATAAATAACAGCCACTTATATTACAGGTGGGGAGAGGCACACCACAAAGGTGACGATCCCAGCGTAATGGCTTGCTCTTACACTCGTAATTCATTATCACTTGGTGTGTTTCACCTGATAACTCGCGGTAGGGAACTCGGGTTGACTCTAATGCACTAAAGTACGATAATTAGGGATGACTACTTCTACACAACACAGCACACAGTCACAACACTAGATATGTTTACCTACCGGGATATTTCCGATGAAATGCTTGTTGATGTTCTCGGTGATGCTATCCGTGTCGAGGGCACCGGGAAGCTTGGGTGGCCGTGTATGGACGTGTTGTTCGTGTAACTGGGGTCTCGGCCTTAACAGTATCTCAGCAGGTGAGAGTCTGCCGATGCCACACCGCGCTACTCCAGTGCCAGCCTATTAGCACACTATTAGCAAACACATCACTATAGATTGACCATCATATTACCATACTTTCTCTCGGTACACTGACACACTGATAGCTGCCGTTCACGGATTCAAGCTCTCAACTCCACACATATCTCCAGGATACAGGTAGAAAGTACGGGAGGGGAGTCAGACCGAGACCTATGCTTACTCTTAATGCTGTGGCCTCTGGGCCTCACATCGGGATTTCGTACCTAACAGCAAGCCACATGCAGGAGGAAGAGCTATCTACGAGACTCTCACCATTTACCGTTGGTGACAAGGGCTCTATGACGTATTTATTTGGACGTATGTCCAATTCACCACATCACAAGGTATAGTGCAACACTGAAATATTAAATGCAATGTTTGATAAAAAATGGAATAAGGTTACTTATATACTAATTCTGTGTGATGACAGTCTTTAAACTAATTGAAGATAGCGCTACAGTGCCTTTAACCTGGGCGATCGACTTGTAAGCCAGCCGTTCGTTGCTATAGTAAAGAATCTGGTGTATTTTCGATAATAAGAACATACTCAAATATATGTTTTGTACAAAATTTCAATTGTTTGTATTTTACCTACTCACAAATAAAGAGATGGCACGAAAAATTTTGTAAGATGAAAATTGAGTACAAAACTTCTGGAGTAGAAATCAAGGTGTCAATAGTTACTTGGTGGTTAGTGCTTTCAGTTTGTACCTACTCGCAAAAGCAGTGAGCACTGCGAGTCATTTAGTAATGTGTAATTCACTGATTTGATAAAAAAAATTTTACTTTTGTCCTTTCATATTTAGCACTATCGATAAATACCTGCTCTCGAGAAAAAAGAGCGTCACTGGTCGAGTAGGCGTTAGCGCTTCTCTTTACGATTCTCGTGAGTATACAAAGCGTCTCAAATAATTTAGCACCAGACGCTGTAGTTTCACACTTACTTGCCAGAAAACCAAGCACCCTAAATCGTTTATTACTGAGTGCAAATATTGTGAACCTGCTAGCGAGTAAAAAAGCACCCTGTATAATTGGTGATTCACGTTATCTTTCTACATACATTTGCAAGTATAAAAAGCACCCTGGATCCATGGATAGTAAACGTATGTAATTTATACTTGCTTATGAAAAGAAAACAAAAACACATTATCAAAAATTCCTGGACGGGAAAATTTGACTTTGGCCCACAAATCAAGCTCTCCAGGGATATCGGCAGTGCAATGCTATAAAACTTATTTTCCAGTGTTGTACGCACAGAAAAAAATTCAACGAGCGATTCCCGTTTGGCAATCATTGACGTTGAGCCTCGAGACTAGCATTTAGAAATCATAGGCTTCTTCTCATCAAAAATTCAGTGACAAATAAAGTCATCTCAGCGTGCTTCTCGCAAAGAAACACGTTATTGAAGATTCCCAGACGGGAAACTTTAACTTTGACGCACGAGTCTAGCTCTCCACAGTCCTTGACAGTGCTTTGCTGGGAATCTTATTTTCCAATGTTACGAACACAGAAAAACTTCATCGAACGATTTCCCTTTTGCGAATTTTGGCTTTGAGCCTCGAGTCAAGTTTTGGAAAATTATCGGCTTCTGCTGCGCAGAAATTTCACACCGAGTAAAGTCGCCTCAGTGTATTTCCCGCAAAGAAACACGTTATCAAAGATTACCGCACGGGAAACTCTAGCTTTGGACCTCTTGTCAAGCTTATCAGAAACAACAGCCGGGCACTACAGTGAATTTTGTTTGACAGGGTCTCTAGCTAAGTTTATCAAACGATTACCTTTTAATATTAGTTGTACACCTGCTTACATTCTCTACAAACTAGATTTATCTTACTGAGCTTCTTATATAGCAACACGTTATCAAAGATCTTTGCATGGGAGACAATCATTTTATACAATCGGTTCAGTAATCATTTTGCTAACATTAACCTGTATGAATTTTTACGACATTTTAAGGTTTATTGATGAATCGTATTACATTCATTTGGCAGAAGTTAGCTCACGTGATCATGGAATGTCAAGTTACTAATTGCAATATGTAAGCTGGTTGATCAAAGAATTTACTATTTGACATATTTATTTACTTGACAGAATATACTTATGACTTACCTTACAGAGTGTATTAACACGTTTATAGCACCAGAGAATTTGAATTCGCAACCTATTCTAACCAAAAATTAATTTTCCATTGATTTTCGGTATGTATCTTTTGAATCGTTAATATTACACAAGTTTTAATAGTGCCAAAAGATTCTCCGCCAGTTTAAGTTGGCTAAATGCCTTAATGAAAATTTGAAGAGGGTGTAAAATGTCAAATAGTCACTTCGTACATCTGTTGTCAACGTTTTATATCAGTGTTTTTTCATTAATTATATGTTTAATACAGAGGCAGGTAGATGAAGTCTTAAAAAAATGGTTAATAAGGAATTTTCTGTGACCAAGACGAAATTTGTTGAAATCACTTTGTATTGTTATCAGAATACATGGGAAAATTATTTAGAAGCATAATGGCGCCTGCTTTTTTTTTATTAAACAAATAGTGAAAATCAACCAGATTTTTTCTTTGAATATCGCTTATAATTTTTTGGGGGGGGGGCATCGTATTGCAAAAGTAGCAACAGATGATTTGTTCGTTATTAAAATATCTGTTGACTTATACTGGTTCGATGATTCGAAACATATTTTTCACAAATTCATAGTAAAAAGTGCAAAAATCGCCATTTACAATTTTAATTTTTAAACTTTCTTAACTGTTACATTTTTTAATGAAAATTCTTCAAAATTTAGACTTCAATACCTCTTTATCATGAACGTATCCAAATCAACAGGAAATACCATGCAAAATTAGTAAAAAATTATTATAAGTTGGAACAACAGTTAAAATTTAAACAATTGTAATAAACACTTAACTACTACCATTTTTTTTCAGAAAAACACCTATCACTATAATTTTTTTTATGTAAATAGACTACATCAAGTGAAAATGAGTTTCACACGGTAAAATGTAAAACACCAGTTATATCGATTTGTGTATGTTACAAAATTGAATTTTCAAACAAATCGCGGTCAAAACTAATAAAAGAATTCTTTTTTTCACATTTAAGTTTTTGGTATCAATAACAAAATCTATTTTAAAAATTTGATCCAGCCATGCTGTGAGGTTCAGGGGAGCTAATTAAATTTTAGATAAAAATAGAACTTAGATAATTGAACCAGCATTAATCGATAGATAATTAAATGCCTAACGAATTACCCCAAAAAAAGTTATAAGCAAAATTCAAAGAAAAAATTCAGTCAATTTTCACTATTTGTTTAATAACAAAAAAAGCTGACACAATTATGCTCAAAAACTATATTTCTATGTACTCTAATCCGAATACGAAGCAATTCAAAAAATTTATATCCTAGTCGCAGAAAATTATCTATTTTATGTTTTATCTACTCGTCTAACAGTGCAGTGGTCTTGAATGCTACAATCACATTTACAGCGTGATATAGCCTTGCATCTAGATAACTAGGTGCAATTTGTGCTGCTGTATGCTGTGTCCCTACGACGTTGGTATTTATAATCGTACATACCAGTATAAACACAATTAGTTGATTAGTCCATCTTAAATTAAATTTTCATTACTTATTTAATGTCCGGTAGCTGTCCAGTGTCTTTTATAATAAAATTGTTTTTTATTACCTACACTGTTCTTCTATGGGTTGACGAACAAAATTAGCCGTACGCAACATACACTTAAATTGCAAAGCTAAATGGAGCAACATAACTAATACTTATGTGAATAATGTTTTTTAATTATTTTAATCATTTCTAATTTGATTTTAATTTTCAAAACTTTGAGTGTTTCAAAACGCTGGCTCTAATTGGTAATTTTAATCGCTTACGATAAACATTTAAAACTGAATCGTTACAAACTTAATTCTTAACCAGTGTAAGTAGATAAAATTTTCGTTGATGTTTCACTGAAAAAAACTTGAAAAATTGTTAACGTAAAAAAACAAAAAGTTCAGCGTGTTAAGTGATAAGAAAGTAACTCGAAAGTAACATATTGGTCATTTTACAAAAGACGGTCCAATCGATTACAAGGTTGTGTAAAGAGATATTGATCTGAAAACTTTTTTAAACAATCAGTGGAATCTTCCTGTTGAAGGTACAACAAAATTCGCATCATAAAACAGTACTGTAGCTTAAGATACAAAAAAGGGCTAAATTAGCGTGAGGGAATTGTGTCTCGTACATTCACAGTTTTGGTGACACCTGAAAGCAAAATAAAGATTTTTTAATTTTTCTACGACATGAAATCTCAAAGTTGTTAACGCATGCAACATTTTCATTCATTTTAGAGAAGCAAAAAAAATTGTATCCAAGACTTCAATGGTTTTAAACTTTTGGGGCCAAAACTCGACTGAGACATGTAATGTATCTACTGATTTATTTGCATTTGGTGCGTCACAAAAAATTTCAGTGATGTTTTGTTTGTAACTCTGATCATTTTACAAGTAGTAGCGTTAATTTGATTAAGAAAGTTCATTTTACATGTTCTATTGTTATAATTGCATATTTTACATTAAAAATTAGAAACAAATTAAGAAGTAGCGTTAAAGAGGTTTGGGAGAAAAATTTTAAATGGAGAAACGTGCCGAAAAATGTATGTTATATTTGAGCATATTAGGAGTGCACATAAATTTTTTTAGATTTTTCACCNGGTTTGTGAGAAAAGTTGAAGATGTAGAAGCGTGCCAAAAAAAAGTATGTTATATTTGAGCATATTTAGAGTGCACATGAAATTTTTCAGATTTTTCACCAGGGGAAATTTTCGAGAAAAAAATTATGAAATATTGACAGTTTAACACGGTTTCTTATGAGAGAACAAGGTTAGGTTTGCCTTTTAATTGAAATTAAGGTATATTCTAAATGTGTTGGGATAAAAAAAAACGTTTTCAGGGACATTTTCGAAAAAAAAAGTTATGAAATATTGATAGTTTAACATGGTCTCTTATGACAGAGCAAGGTAATTTTTACCTTTTTTTCGAAATTGAAGTATATTCTAAATGGGTTGGAATAAAAAAAAATGTTTTCATAGATACCTTGGTTTAAAAAGAAGATGCTCGACAAAACAATCAAGCCTTGCCAGGCATTTTTCAAAAATGTAAGCAGTTACAGTCGTACAGTTTCAAGTTTGTGGAGTGCAAGAAGAGGTGCGCGGTAAAGGGGGCCCAGCTGCGTGGGGTTTTCGTGTCATTTATTCTGTTTAGTAGCAAATCTCATCAGTCAACTCGATTATGTTTTACAAATTACTATTTTTTTTTGTAACCAGTAGAACTTTTTTTAGGGTTACTCGTAACTATTACAATTTCTTTTATTTTTTTACTTTAAGTGAAAACTACACGAATACATGTGCGTCTATAAGTATATGATTTTCCTTTCAACGGAGTAAAAGAGACTGAGCAGATGCATATTCCAGTTCTCAAATCTTAGTACTGTTTTGTGTCATCACCGCACAGGTGAACATAATAAAATACGAATTTCAACGACAAATGTACATTGATATTAACAGTACAAACTCTTTAGGATGAACTTGTTTTACTTTTCACAGGTAAAAAATTGGAGGATACAGCGTTCTGTTCTAGTTTCGAAAAACCTTTTAAATAATTCTACAGATACTGTAGTTTTTGTCCACAAATAAGGGATCTCATTTTAATTATTAATTATTATTTTTAAAAAAAGAAGTGACTCAAGTGCACTGGATTATTTACTTACACGCAGAAAAATGCTACAGGAATTTTTACTGTAACACCAACGGTAAAGTTGAGACTGAAAATTTCAGCCATAATTTTTACTGTAATTTTTAGTAAATTTTACCGTAGCTTTACAGTCAAATTTATCCTTATTTATTATACTTTTTACCCTGAAACTACGGTAATTTTTCCCCTAGTTAAAAAAAAAGATTACATCAGGGATCAATAATACAGGTACTTACATAATTACACATCATGTACTGGTAATTGCTCGTTTTTGTTAGCATTATTTATTGATGAGGAAAAGACTCGAGCGCACTAGAAAAATGGTATTTAAAGTTGCTTGCTTATGGATAAATATTTTTATTTATTAATAATTAAAGACTCTAGCGCTCCGCATCATTTGTTGAGTAGTACTTTTGTATAAATTAATATCTTCGTTTCGTAGTAACGAGGAGACATTGGATACTTGCGCGTATTTATCAATTCACATTATTATTTATTGAGAATTACAAGACTCAGAAATACTGAAAACGTAAGAATAACAGATTAGAACCGTTAAAAAATACACATAGCAGATGAATAAGTAGGTGTACAGTGAAGCGTCTGCTCAGCCTATAATGTAGCCATGCGCCCATGTACCCGATCGAAAATTTCAACTAGGCTATCTAGCTACAGAAGTGAGTGAATTGGAGCAGTGCATGTTTTCGAGGCTCTTTAAAAGCATAAAACGTATTAACAATTTAAGGAATATGAGTACAAAAGTAAAGCGGGGATGAGTGTACTGGGGATTATTTTTCAGTATTTAAAAGATGGGACAAATGGAAGTATAAGGTAAAAGTATCAATAATGAAACAACTTTTCGCATTTTTTTTTCTCTATTGTCTTTAAAAAAGCGGACATGATTTAATGCTAATGATTTTGGTTTTTCTGAAATTGCTCCAGCTTTAGTAACTAATTATAATTATTTATATTATTTTTATGCAAAATAGACTACTTTTTTCTAATAAAATTAAAACATCTGATATGTCCCTATTATGAAAAAACATCAAAAGGCTTGTCCCAGTGTTTCATGCTTCATGTTCCGATTATAGAACTTCCTTCATAAAGTAATTTGTGGGTACTAATTTTAAGTTACTTGGAGTACGTTGTTCAAATGACACGATTTTCTTTTGATACAATTGCATTTCATGCCAATTAGTTAGTTGTAATGGAATTGAATTTTATTTTTAAAGTTCGTTTCATAATGCGGACAACTAAATAAGTTAGGTTATGTTTGATTATGTCCCTATTATGAAACCATTATACAGAGAAACTTATTTTACTTTGAATGGAATGTAATAATCAAGCCTCTGCTTAAAAATAACTTTTTAGTGATATTAGTTGTAAAATAGCATGTATACTTAAATGTTTTATGAATTGGGACATGTTCCGTCAATTGGTACATTTACCTTAGCTAATAAAAATAATTAAACTAAATAAATATGATTTTGTTTATGTTGTCATCTATCTTTTCATTCTTTTAGTAAGTCATTTCATTTCATTAATGGACAGCTGTTTTCTCTAATATATTTCCGGAAAGTTCTGAAAATTGTCCTGAAAAAAACATTTTGTGTACATTTGTTAATCTGTATTACACTATCTGTAGGTATCTGTTGAGTTGGTGAGTAATTTCGATTTTTTTCATGTTTCGCACCGCAAATTTATTCATATAAATTTGAAATACTACTCAACGATACATGTACCAACGTTTTTATCATTGACTTTTTGTCACTTCTGGTAGAACCATAATTCCGTGACTATACACGGAGAGAAATTTCGAAGCTTTTACGAGAACAAAGTATACGAGGGCTTCGAGGCTCTACTCTTTAGTCATAGCCGAATGTATTCGCTCTTTCAACGAAATACAGCTTTTCGGAATAGTTGTGATGCTTTGTTTCGACAATATAAAAGCCCTGGTTCCCAAAGTTAAAGGTATGCAATTTCGAAAGAACTCCAAGCGCCGGCTGTATCAAGATTGAAACCTCACCCTTCGACTTTGGGCAAAAAAGTACCCAACTACGATGGCTGAAAGCTGAAGCCTTCTCGAATGTATGCGCTACAATAGTCAAGCTGTAAACACTGAAAGCTCGAATCATACGTATATAATCCTCCCTCGATTATAATTGACACAAAAGGAGCGCCTTATATAAACGTATCTATATACACATAATTTAGTTAGTTCATTTCACGGAAACTGCGATATTCCATTTAGCGTATGTTTAAAAACAACGGATGAATTTATTTCGAATAGGAACTTTTTTTTAATGGTTTAAATCAATTTTTTCTAAATACATCTTTGAGATCAAGTCGAAAGAAATGTTTGCGTGGCCGTAAGATTTAAAAAACAGACCACAATTTCATTACTGTAGCGCAAAGCATTTAAAATTTTCTTTTTTGCGGCTTTTGGAGCCTAACCGTTGATTTTCTTAATTTGTTTACGATGTACTGTTTGAAAGTTTGAGGTATTGAGCACCTTATCTGATAGTTAAGAATTGAAGAAAAAAAAATTTATTTTTAGTACAGGACATTTTCTTTGTAAAGCCTACTTTTGACACTTTTGAATTTTGTGCCACAAATGATTTAATTTTGTCGAGTAATTAATTTTAAGACTTTTGAAATTAGTCGTTTTTTATTCTAGAGTGTACGGGAACACTGTTAATTTTTTTCAGAACCAATTTTTTATGTGGCTGTTTGTAGCGTTGATGCAAATACAGAGCGTTTTTTTGGTCAACTAGGCGGTATTACCTTAACGCCCCTAATCTCGGAGGAATTTAAAATTATTGACTAGATGACTATAACTTGCGAAGGGTTCAATTGCAAAAAAAGTACCGCCCGAACAGAAATGATACTCAGGGTTGGATCCATTCTGGATCTGGGCCCGGATGTGCTATCTCCGGATCTGTTTTGTAAAAAATTTCTGATCAGTGGTGGATCCAGTTAAGTAGATCTCCGGGTAATGGATCATAGACGGATCCATCCTGGATCAAGAATAAAGTGATGTTTTTATTAGATTAGGAGGCTTATAGATTGTTTGATGTGATGTATAAACAATTCAATTTAACTAAATTTACTGTACATAATTATGTTTAATTAGATTATTCAGGTATCTTGTCCATAAATATTTTTCGTCAATTGAGTGATTATTCCTATTGTTAGTATTGTACTCACTACTTAGTCAAAAATGTATAACTATCAATAAAAGCCGTAAATATAGTTTTTTTTTATTTTTTTTTATTTTTTTTTTTTAATATTATAGTGTTTTGACCTACTATGGGTATGTACACTGTCTTTATTCTTTGAAAATTTATACTGTCTTTTAACATGTCGTTTCATCATATCATTATACATTTCTATTATTTTCGCTTGTCATTACATTTTTCTTTTTTATTATTAGCATATCATATCTTTTTTATCTCCCCGGTCACACAGGACTGGTTCTCGAGAGTTCGTCACAGTTCTTTATTTTTCAATCGCTTTTTTATTTTTCTTTTCATTTTAAAAACTAAATTCCTAATCCTAAGTAGGTTTCATGAATTCGATACCCGTCAAGAACCATCAGGAAAAATCTGACTACCCCGACCAAGAATCGAACCCACGACCCCTTGAGCTGTGTTGTTTTGGTGGCTAGCACGCTAACAGGTATATGCATATATCTTTGCAGGGTTGCAAGAAAATTCATATGTTTCTATTGCTCTCATGTTTTGTATACTCTGGTTATGAATAAAAAATTCTTGAATCCCCCGGTTTTTAAGTTATTACTTATTCGTATGACAACACCAGTCACACCTTTGTGAAAAACCGATATGAATACACTTTTTTTCTTCAAAATTGGCCCAAAATGTACAGCTGCAAACACCTGCATTATTTTAATAGCTTAAATTAGTAGGTTACAACAGATACTTCGTAGTCCTATCTTACTAATATACAAAGCAAAGTTGCTAAAACCGTTGTAATCGCTAACCGCGAAAACTACTGAACCGATTTTGCTAAAATTTTGCATACTGATTCTTGATGATTCCGAGATGGTTTTAGCAAAGTTTGTTTCTTGAAAAAGTTGATAATAATAGTGATAAATAAGCTCAAAGTTTTGCTAAAATAAGCTAGCTTTGCGCTTTAGTTCAGTAGGATCCGCTAGGTGGCGTCAAGGTAAAATTAAAGCCACCCCCAATCAAAAATAGTTAAGAGTAGTCATAAGATGTCCCATCGAGTTGTCGATTATTGTAGTCGTTCATCGGCAGTACACAAAGAACAGAGTTGTTAGTCATGCAGCTGAGCATCTCCGCTACCGATGATACTCTTCTTTCATAGGCAAGCGAAATAAATCGGTGTTTACCCTGGATCGCCAAAATAACCGAGTGCCATGAAAAAATAGGCGTTTAGAACTTCAACGTCTTCGGGGGAATACCAGGAGACGTGTCTAGCCAGAGCACATCATGCTCCCACACTTAAGAATTTTGTGGCTGTTCAACTATCCGGCCTGGAGCCATCAGAGAATTTTCTACTTCAAATGGAAGCCAGGGAAGAGAATCATGAAGAGTACGGGCAGCCACAACAGCCTCCTTTTTAGTGGTCGTCCCAACGGCATACCTATAGAGAAATTACTATCCAGGCTCACTTTACCGACTAACGATGAGCGGTTGGTTATCCGGGAAACGACCTGAAGACGAGATATTCTCTGGTCAGCAGCATACCTCCCTCCAGTATGATATCCGTACACGGAGATTCCAAAGATAATAGTCAAGCTAACCGCAACTGGCCCTCCATAATCATGAATAATAATGAATAACTGCAAATTTCACTACTGGCCCTTTTCAGGGCCATAATAAGTATTTACATTTGTAACAAGGCAAAATGGCCTCCACAAATGTTCTCGCTGATGCAATGTATATACAAAGAGCATTTATCTAAAGCTTTCCCGAATTCGTTTGTTTTTTGGGAGCTGTATATACGTTGGGACAAGGAGGAGAGGACGTTAACGGATAACCAGCTGAGCTGCAGAGACGCAGCAGCGCTAGCGAGAAAGGACAGGAAGAATGCAAAGGCAACTACCGGGACATACAGTAGCTGCTATGTCGAGAGTGATTGCAAGGAGAGATACGTGGCAGCAGCAGTGGCGGTGGCCATTGCTCAAGCAAGACATCGCGAGTCAGTCCCGAGGAGAGTCTTGAGCTAAGCGCCTTGGTGCGAGCAGTGAGAGTTTCGGTGATTTGTGCGGGTTTTCGTGGCGAGAGAAAGGTGTGAGAGTGAGAGAGAGTTGAGAGTTTTCGATAAGGTGCCTAGAGTATAGGGAAAGAAGTGTGTGCATGAGTCTAGCAGCTGCTGTGTTCTTCCAGAACAATGAGATCTCCAGGCAGAGGACTACGGAAGCAGCTCAGACCAGAAAAAGAGAGTAAGAGAGAGAAAGAAGAGAAAGACTAAAGCCGTGGAACGAACGACCCGCTCGCGGACTCTGAACGGCATCACGTTGAATGACTTCACGAGTTTGAGTGCAGTGCGGGCAGCTTCCATCTTTGAATCGTCAAGGCGGGCGGTCATTAGCTTCAAAGCACTTCGGCTCGTTTATCATGCACGCTTCACGGCAGTACTGTTCAGTTAAAATTCAAGGATTTGTTCATAGCTATCGTCGTGCGTGATTTTCGGCGAAGCAACGTCGAAAAGTTGCAGCACTTGAAGACACATGTCCAGGGAGAAGCAGCGAAAATTTTGCGTACGGTGCAAACGATCGATGCGAACTTTAAAGCCGCATGGAAGATGCTTGATGACCACTATACAAACAAGCGGCGCTTGGTCTCAGCCTTGTTGCGTATGCGACGATGTTTAATTTCGAAATTTCTAAAAATTAAGTCCTTAAATAAATTAATCATAACATTTGATTATGTGTATTTAAGTCGCAAAGAGAGTCAGACCCCAGGGGTCAGGCGTCGCTCTCTTAATTGTCACTTACATAATTGAAGTTAAATAAACTCTTACTGCTATCAAGTCAATAAAAAACATCATGGACAGGAAAAAACTTTTCGGCAAAAAATCTTGTTTATTTAAATAAAAAGAATAACATTTTCATCATAAATAATGATGAAGTATAAGTTTGAATGTATGTGATGCAAGAGAATGTGTGAAAATGATGTTTGAATTGAAAAATGTGAATTATGATGTGATGCGTTTTCGTCGTGACAAAAATATTTAGTCTAGAAGTAGACGTTTTTGAAGCGCCGTGGGCAACCAAAGATTAGACAAATGTTAAGTACATAAATTTATAACTCCCTTTTTTACAGTCTGAATATAGCTTATAACAAATTCAACGTGTCTGACATATTCAACTGTTTCTACTGATTCACAAAACAAGCATTTACCAGGGATTTGCTTTCCGTGCCAACTGCATCAGATTCCGCAAAACAGCTGAAGGCATTGTTTAGTGGCACTCTGAATACCTTAGCTGCACTAAAACAGCTAGACCGTCCTACTGCTCATTGGGGCGACTCGGTGGTGGCGCTTATCATCCGGAAGCTTGACGAACGGGCTCTGTGAGAATAGGATTCCTCACAGAGCCCTACTACCGAAACTCCAACCATTGCTGCAATGAAGCTGGTCATCGACCAACGCATTTGAACGCTTAAGATTGTCAGTGTTACTGCAGAGATATCGACTAGCAAGAAGGCCGGAAGCAGCTCTGTCTTTGCGTACAACAGTGTAAGCGAGAAATATCGCCTGTGCAAAGGCGAGCATTCTATCATGCGCTACGTTGACTTCAACGCCAAAAGTCCGCAAGAAAAAAAGCAAGTCGTTGAAGCTAAAGGCCTATGCATAAACTGCTAGGGTATGCACAAGCTTATAAGCTGCAAGTCAAGCAAGCGTTGTCTGACTTGCAACTGCGACAACCCATCATCCCATGCTGCATGAGACTGCTACATCTGTGCACTTTTTAGAATTTGCTTGATCAGTGGCGCTTGCCAAAGGATGCCGCATCAATTGTAACTGGCTTGCTTCGTCAGTCAACACTATGTTGCTCCCTACTGTCTTAGTCAAAACGCAAGGTCCTGGCGGTCGCACACACGTGGCACGTGCTATGCTAGACAGCGGCTCACAGTCGTTTGTCGCAAAAAGCTCGAACTTTCGAGAAAAGCTACTTTTTACGAGATCACCGGCGTCGGCGGCACCGAAGTTCCGCAAGTTCACGGGCAAGCTACCCTCACTCTTACTTCGACCAATGGCAGTGACGTGAAACTAACGCTCAACGCCTTGTTTCGTTCGCTAATCAGCAAATACAGACCTGGCACACTCAAGCTTTCCAGCAATTGAAACTATCTGCAGGGCCTAGAGTTGGCTGACTACTTTTGTGAGAACCCTGTAGAGATCGAATTGCTGCTCGGAGCCCATGTACTTTTCCAAGTGCTGCCAGAAGTGCTTACGAATCGGACTGGCAGAAACACCTCTAGTCAATGCACTATCTTTGGCTGGGCGCCTGTACATGCATCAACATTGAGAGTGCTCTGGTCCTGTACATGCATCAACATTGAGAGTGCTTATTTCTTATTTGGTGACTTAGATAAAGACCTGTGTTCTTTTTTTTTGTTTACAGTAATTATGCATTTATATTCCATTTCATTCACTTGCGTTATAGTTAGGCGGTATGTTCAGTTTAAAAGTTATATTCATTGCGCTACATAAACATCAACATTCTCTCTCTTACGATGGTAACGCTTTTTTTATCTCTACTAACTCTTTACGTGCAAAATCAAAACAAAAACTTTCGCCTGCATTAAGCTTATGTTCATCTGTTCTTAATCGCTAACTATTTTCACTCTATTATTTTAATGTATAGACCAAAAATACTTGACACATTTAAATTCAACTATTCTGCGCAACAGTCAGTCAGCTCACGGCCGCTGTTCAGAACGCTTTTAAGACGGTTAAGCAGCAGTTGGACGGTTTTAAGCAGCGTGATAATTGGTTAACCCACTGATCCCAATTTCTACTCGCAACAATTACCATCCTAGCAATACTTTCCGGCGCAAACAGAGAACGCAAAGTCCTTGTGCAAGGTACTAATTTGAATAAATAGCATCTTGAATGGATATTTATTATATAATAACAAGCGGAAAATAGTGTAAGATCGTGTTTATATTGGTAATATCGGTCCGAGGATCAGAGTAGGGCATTAATCATAACCATAAAATTTTTGTCAGTGAAATACAGTTTTTATCTTCAAAATGGTTGATGCTGGGTAAAATTAAACTATGCCATTAAATATCAAATCGAATTTTACGACAGAAGTTTTACTATCAATTATCTACGACAATCATGTAAAATGTTACAGGGGAGGGGGGGAGATGAGTCAAAAGTGAAACAAAGTGACTATTTGACATTTTACACCCCCTTCAAAGTGTCATTAATACATAAAGCAAATTAAAACTGCTACCCATAGAGATATAAGGATAGAGTGCGCGACCAAAAAAGAGGCAGCGTCAGAGGATTGAGAAGAGAACGGATTTTAAGCCACCATTCTGTCTTTGTCTTGTCGAGTTAGGTAATTGGCTGGTCTCCTTTTCACTACTTCAGCATCTCGACTTAAACTCGGCCAGGCAATCACGTAACTCGATAAAATAAGGACAGAACGGTGGCTTAAAATGCGCTCTCTTTCTAACCCTCTAACGCTGCCACTTGCAGGCTAGCCTAGCCTTCCAGCCCTCTATCCTTATTTAAAAGATACATACCAAAAATAAATAGAAAATCAATTTTTGGTTAGATTAGGTTGTGAAATCAGATTCTCCGGTCATTAAAACCTGATAATGCATTGTGTAAGGTAAGTAATAAGCGAATTTTCTTAAGTAAATAAATATCTCGAATAGTTAATTACATGATACACCAGCTTACATATTCCAATTAGCGACTTAACATTCCACGATCAAGTAAGCTAACTTCTGTCATGAAAATGGAATACGAATTGTTAACAAAACTTGAAATATCATAAAAATTGATTCCCCTTCAATATGTCTGCAAAACGATTACTGAACCGATTGTATGTAATGATATGATATAATACTTTTGGGATATGTGGTATAGTAGTAGAAAAAGTAACCCTACTTTAGACACTAGTTTTATCAGCTGTACCACAGCAACATCCCCGGAGAGCTCAACTTGATTAAAGTCTGCCACGCAAAAATCTTTGATAACGTATTGCTGTGTAAGAAGCAAAGTAAGATAACTCAAGTTTTTGCAGAACCTAAACAAACATACAGCTAATATCAAAAGGTATTCGTTTGATAAACTCAGCTAAGGATCCTGTCAAACGAAATTTCCTGTCGTGCCCAGCTGTTATTTCGGATAAGCTTGACAAAAGCTCCAAAGTTAGAGTTTCCTGTGCGGTTATCTTTGAGAATGCGCTTCTTTGCAGGAAACACGCTTAGGCGACTCTACACGGTGCAGAATTTCAGCGCAGCAGAAGCCGATAGTTTTTAAAACTCAACTTGAGGCACGCCTCCAAAATTTGCCTAACAGATATGGTTAGATGGACTTTTCTTATGCGTTCAACACAGATATATAACTTTTCTAGCAGAGCATTGCCGACGACCCAGGAGAGCTACACTCGTAGGCCAAAGTAGAAGTTTACTGTCTGGGAATCTTCGATAAATGCGAAACTTGAGGCTCAATGCCAAAACTTTCCAAACAGAAATCGTTCGATGGACTTTGCCTGTGCGTACAACGCTTAAAAACAGAATTTCAAGGAAGGTACTGCTAACGACCCTGTGGAGCTAGACTCGTGGGCCAAATTCAAAGTCTCCCGTGAGAAAATTTTCTATTAATACAAGGCTCAATGCAAAAATTTTTCAAACAGAAATAGTTATATGAACCTTTCCTATGCATACAACACTTTATAGCAAAGCACTGCCAGTGACCCTAGAGAGCTAGACTCGTAGGCCTACGTCAAATTTTCCTGAGCAGGAATCTTTAATTAATAAGATGTTTCTTTTCGAAAAGCACGCTGAGGAGACTACATTATTGTACTCATGGAGGTAGCATTCAGTTCACGTGGTACGAAACAACGTACGAGAACGAACAACACTACCTTTCCGTTCGGACTTATCGCAGCTTGTCTATGAATGCTACCTCCATTTATATATGCATTGTAATAGCCAAATAAACGAGGGTCAAAAGTCTCTCTAAACAATGATTGGCTGTACTTAAGAGTTTCATATGCAATGGAATACGCTGATCTTGGGAAAAATAGTAAAAAAGCTGTAAATGTAGGACATCATTGCTAAATGGACAAACTAACGTTTTTTTGCAAAATTTTTCGAAAATTACTCATAACCCGAAAACGAAAGGACCTTGCAAAAAACGGCTAAAACCAATCAAAAAAGCTCAAAAAATTGCATGAGAATTCATCTTTTGTTTAATTTCGATGAATGCAAAATCTTGAGAAAAACGCTCCAGATAACATTCATGTAAATTCGCAAATTAGAAAAAAAAAACGAAGAGGAGAGCGACATATGCCAAAATAGAAAGAAGTGTCGAAGCTCCATGCGTCAAAACTTATGAACTGGAGGCTGCCGAGAGTTTATTGAAGGTATAAAGCCCTAATTTCGATGCCTGTAAACTCATCTTCGATTATCTATATTTCGGAATAGCTCGAGGTGCTTTGTTTCAAAAATAAAAGCTTTTTTTCTAAAGTTGGAGGTATGTGACTTTGAAAGAACTCCGAGTGCAGGCTGTGTCAAAATTGAAACATCACCCTTCGACGTAAGGCGAAAAAGTGCCCAACTACGAAGGCTGAGAGCTAAAGCTTTTTCAAACGCATACGCTATAATAGTCGAGCTGTAAACACTCAAGCTATGAGTATATATGTCATCTCTTTGGTTAGTAGTTATAGAGTGTATGCACTCTAATATAAAAAAAACACACAGTTTAATGTTTTTGATTGGATGCAAAATCAGCGTTTAACACTTCTCTAACATAAAAGAGGTTAAGATAAACAAATTTTTATGGTATATTCATAATTTACATACCAATGTTATATCAGTGAAAAATCGGCAGAAATTTTTCAATTATAACAACTACGCATGTAAAATACCTATTAATAAATATAATAGATTTTTTGCAGCTCTGCAGATATACATAGAATCAACCATGTTTGCTGTTTACAAAAGAGAGCAAGTCTTTTGTATCGACAAAATATGATGTGTAAAATTTATAGAAATATTTTATTTGCAATAATACGTATAAGAAATTTTTGTATACAACGTAGGTAAATATACACTTATTTTTATGATAAAAATTTTGCTAAATTTTATGTACAAATCAGTATTTCTTTTCATCTTAACTTCCTCACATATTCATAAAATAATTTTTCATCACACCTTGTTTTTCCAGCCTAGGTATAAAAAAATCGCATATTACGCAACAAGGCAGGTTGAATAAAGAATGTCTTTAATTACAAGATTATTGGGATCGGCCCTTGAGAGCCGTCTCTTGAAACTTTTAAATTTCACCACAGTGTGTAAAAATAGAAAAGCTGGTGACGCTGACAGTCACAAGTCTTCTCTCAGTGTATTTAAAACCAGCTGCTTTATGGAGCTTAACTTAGGACAGAGGTACTAGTGCTATGGGGCCGATCCTAATTAATAAAATGTGCAATTATGGGTATCAAGTAGCACGACTGCACCACACAGGTGAGTTTTAAAAGTCTGCCGCAGTGCTCGCGTACACTATTTTTTTAGTTAAGATTTTTCTCAATTACTTTCAGTTATATGTAGTACTTTCACATACATATAGGCCCTTGTCTTGGCCATTATGTTATGTCTGATCGCAAGCTGAAAACTTTTCACACCTTCTTTAAATATAGTAAATAGAAATATTAATGTAGCCAATTACTATTGTATAAGACTAAACACAAAAGAATACGTGGCGTGTATATAATTGGATCATTTCACAAAAACTGCGATACTTTCCTACCCAACTTAAGATTTTTCAATTTCAATGTTTAGAATTTTAAAATTATTTTAACCAAGTTATGTAAGGTCAAAAATAATTAAAAACTTTTGGATCTTACTCTACGATTATTTATTAAAAATTTATTTTACTTTAAATGCATTTTTTTTTTTAATGCAAAAAAAAAGGAAATCCGTCATTCGGTGTGATCAAATCCAGCCTGGATCCATGATATGGATCCAGTCCGGATCAGTTTTGTGCAACGTTTCGCATCAGTAATGGATCCAGTTAACCAGGTCTTCGGAAATAAATCATACACGGATCCATCCTGGATCCCGAATAATATGATGTTTTCATTAGGTTAGTAAGGTTAGAAGGTTCATAGATTGTTTGAAATGATGTATAAACAGTTCAGTTTATTTCTGAGAAGTAAAAAAAAATTTTAAAACACCAATTTGTTAAATTACATTATTTAGGTATCTTGTCCATGAATATTCTTTGTTGATTGAGTAAATATTACAATTGTAAGTATTTTTATCACTTCTTAGTCAAAAATTTATAGCAATAGTTGTAGTTATAAATAACAGTTGTAATTATAGCTATAACTACTTACCGTTGTAATTACTTGGAGTTATATTAAACTAGTAGCCCCCCTCTGGCTTTGCCCGAGACTCACTAAATGAAACACCGTAGTGTGATAACATGTAATGTGAAACGTTTTCAGTTTAAAATCTTACATCTGTTTCTAAGGCTTTTCAGAAAAAAAATCTTCTTATTAAAAATAAATTTGTTCAGAATCCATACAGTTTATTTGGTAAAGTGAAAAACTGTAAAAAGTGAAAAAAATGTAATTATGCTGAAAATTATAGTGCATTCCTTATTCCATTAAATAATCGTTGGTTCTAAACGGCCGTTGATTTGCAGTTTCTCACGTGTAATCTATAAACAGAGCTATTTTTAAAGCTGATAAGATTTAAAACTCACAAAAAATATTTTTCTCCAATCCCACAACCTTATTACCACAGCAACAAAGTCCTGGAGCTTAATCTCTACCTTTTTTATCGCCAAAAAAATACAAATACATATTCTACCTACTTAAGAATCTAGAATATTTAAGAGACTATGAGGGTTATAGTGAAAAGCTTATCTCTCACTTGATAAATTCTTTATTTATCTATTTTGATGCTGCTTTAATCTCGATAAATATTCAGCATCATTTTCTTGACCCTAAAATTGTATTTATTAGATGTATTCGGGGTTATCCTTCCAATTCGACTTCGTGCAACTTTTGGCATAGTTAAGACTTTTGTGAGCCCTAAAGGCTATTTTTTTCAACTTTATTAGGTTGTAATATATCTGTTGGCAAGGTAGTTGGACGTCAGATAACCCCGAAAAGGACCGGTGAGCTTCTTAAGTAAACTCTTTCTTGACTGAAGTTTTCAGCAAACGTGATTGCCTCTATACCTCAGGATGATCTTCTCTGGCCTCTTATTATAGCACCACACTGATAAGGAGAAAAACTACAACGTTTAAAGCTTTGGAGCTAATTGTAGAGATCTTTCCCAACGTCTCCTAGTATAACGTCGAAGACGTCGGTGTTTGAAGCACTTTCTTTTTTTGCAGACTCAATTGTTGTGGTAATATAAGGTCGAGAGATTGGTTCGTGATGCTTGCCCGTTGAAGACTATCCCGCTGGCTCAAGTTTATTTTTCCTTCATAGCTGTTCGGTTCTCCAAGCCCAGACCTTGGAGAGGATCGGTGATTCCTGGTTGAATGCTTAGAGTCGAGAGGGTAACATTGGGTCGTCGGTCACCGGGGTTCCCAGCCTTGCGAAAAACAGCTCCGCTCGTGAGGTCTGCCAGTGAATGACTGGCTTGGTTTAATAGTGGCCGGCTTTACATAGTCTTTTAGTCGTTTACATAATCGTTTCTGGAAATGGTAGTAAAAATGTATTTGTTGGCAAGGTAGTTTGAACTTAGGTGGCCCTTAAAAGAACCGATGAGATTGATGGTTAAGTAGGGAACGTGTAACACTGTTTCTTCACCTGAAAAGAAAACGAGGTGCCGACACAGTGCTGCCAAATCTCGACCACGTTCGTCACCTGTGTCCCTCTCACCTCTTGGGTTTCTTCTCCTGAAAAAGGGGGATTGGCGCGGGAGTTCTCCCGTTTCAGGGGGAGAACTATTAATTTACACATTACCAAATACCTTTTACCATTCTTTTAATAAAATTACTAAGCACTAACACACAGTATCTCTTTATACCATCATGTACACTACAACGCTTCACCTCGTCCCCTGGACTACGCTGCAGCGACTCCGTCTCGCACCACGCGAGCCACGAGCGCACGTCCACCACGTCCTGGACCAGGAGGGGCTTCTGCTCGTCCTAGATCCACGCTACTATGCACACTAACACTTTGTCCCCAATCTCACACTACTATACTCCATCTCTTTCTCTCTCTGCTTGACTATGCTTCTCTCTTTCTCTCTCTCTCTCTTCCAACTCTGCTATCCAACCTCACACACGACAAAATGCGCAAATAATGGCGGCACCCCCAAGCATGCACCTCACGGTCTCTCGTACACTTCGTTCCCAATCCCACATACTACTCTCTCCCTCTCTCTCTCTCTCTCTCTCTTTCGTTACGGAACGATTTTACTATGAGGGACTTATCCAGTCATGCCTTTATTCTCTGAGGTATTATCTGCAAATCTGCATGTCACGGTAAAAGGCATCATACCAGTTGCCTACTTATATAAAATCCAAGTGATAAAGCCGTATAAAAAACACCACTTAGTTACAAGCAAGTAACAGAGCGGGGTTTCGAACCCGAGCCCTCCAGGTGAGAAACTAGCGCTATACTTACTAAAAATACTTAGTTTTAGATATTTAAAAATTCGAGTATGCAAATCTGAAGTAAAGAGTAGCGCGGCCACCGAGGTTTCGTCTTCTTTCTCAAACTTACTTCGTCGAGCTCTCACACAACTTAATAATCATTAACGTTACAAATTCATAAGTCAGATGTACAGTAATCTACAAACGTTGCTATAACGTCGTTTGTATTTTTACTGGTATGCCTGATGTATTTAGGTTTAATTAAGTCACTTTATTTCTGTTTTACAGCTTTACTGACAAATATAGACCAGAAAGTCGTTACAACAAGGGAAACGAGAGCCGTGTAACTTTAATTGCTTAAATTCACTTTCTCCTGGCTTAGCATTTACGAAAAATGTTCTTATTAATAAGTTAGCTGTGAGCCAAATTTTTCTTTTGTATGATTGGGATAGGCATGTTCTTAAAACAAAGCAGACATGCCAACAGTGTGGTATTGGCTACAGGTTCTTCCTAATTTTACAGTAGATAGCACGCAGTGTTAAGAACTTTCAATGACTAAGATGGTATAGCGCTAGCTTCTCACCTGGAGGGCTCGGATTCGAGACCCCGCTCTGTCACTGGCTCCCAGGTAACTGAGTGGTATTTTTTATATGGCCTAATCATTTGGATTTTATACAAGTAGGCAACTGGTATGATGCCTTTTACCGTGGCATGCAGATTTGCAGATAATAGTCAAGATTATTGAAACCTCAGAGTATAGAGACGTGGCTGGATAAGTCTCTGATAGTAAAATCGTTTCGTAAAGAATCATTGATGTCAATAATGAAATATGTGTGGCGAATCGTACCCATAGCCATTTGAACAAAAACAGACGACACGTAATGTTACTAAGGTATGGTACTCACTTGGCGGCAAATTTTAAATATGGATGAAAGTTTGAATATCTCGAGTGAATCAATATCCTATTATCGTAATCCTGAATTTCGTATTTCGTGCGCCTTAAACTTGAAACACCAGCTATAAATTGTATGATTTTTTAGTAACAGTGGTAAATTTTTACTCGTACCGTTTTTACGGTCTTTGTATACGAATTTACTGTATAAGGAGTTTAATTTTTATGATAAATATAAATTATAAGTAATATATAATAGATAATCTAAAAAAAATTAAAATTTTCTACCGTGACAGTTAGATATTTTGAAGTATCTAGATCTAGCTAATTAACAAACTTTATTTTGAAAAATAACTATTTTATTGGAAAAAAAAAGTATTGCTTCTTAACATTATCGTTTGTCATGATCAATCAAGCCCAAATTATTTGGCTACATAATATAAAGCTCAAGGAGGAAAATAAAATGACAGATGATTAGGACACAACCTTTTTTTTTTTTTTTTTTTTTACCATGTGTCATGAGAGTCAAAGCTGCAATCAAGAAATTAACTGATTTACGTATCGTTTAATAAAACAGCTACTTACAATAAATCGTGTAACACAGCTGTAATTGTATCTACATAATTTGATTCATAAGATAAAAAACTCTAATTGTTTCCTGTAGTGCCCTGAACAAGAAGCTGCAAACCTCAGCCTTGTTTAATTCAGAAATAAAGAATAGTTATTATTATACATTAATAATCTTTTTTTTTAAGTTGTTGTGAAATAAGAAATCGTTAAATAAAAACAATTTTATAAGTTACTTTTACGTTACTTTCACGGTTTTCGTACGCATTTTCGTGAAAACTGATTATTTTTTGTGAGATTAACTTAGTTATGAATAACTGTTATTTGGAATGTTGAGATTCTATTAATACATATAAAAGATACTGATAGAAGCTAGTTAAATAAATGCCACGCTTGGAATTTTTTATGAGTATAATTACTAAGTATTTTATCGAAAAATCTTGTTGGAAAGAGTGATTCAATTTACGTAATTAGCTTAAAGAAAAAATTGCTAAGAATTATATGATAAAAGTAGTTGAATGAAAGAAAGAAAAAGAAAATAGCATTGTAGACGAAAATTCTTAAAATGTATTTTTTAACAGCAGTTATTTCGTTCGGTTAATTCATGAGCTATTTGTACAAATTCACTTCTGCATACTTTCATACATATTCAAAACATCTTTATATGGGCAACTTTGAGCAAAAATTTAGTGGGACTATTGTAGGTCATCGTAGCTATGTTAAATGGTCTTCTTTTCTATCAAGTACTTTCTAATATGATGTTTAATTATTAAGTTTTTTAAAATAATCATTTAATAGTGGTATTTTCCTGAAAAGTTATGGTATCCACTTGAAAATAGCTTTTCACAAAACTAAAATGTTAGGTAAGTTAGATGTGTTGAGTTGATATTTTGTAAGGAATTTGTAAAGCCTTCATTCACTGGCAATGAATAGTGTTCTTCTTAATAAATCTCTAGTCTTGAAAAGTTTAGAAATCACAATATAAAGACAGTAAATTTTTTTTTTATTTGTGTACGTATATTTGTATGATACTCGTATTTTAATACTGTTTAGTACTCATATTTTAACAAAATCAAACTAAGTAATATTGACTTTTGATTCACGTGGTCAAACCAACTTGCTTACTCCTTTACACAAAGACAAACAGCCCAAGTGATTTGGAAAGGCTGCTCCTGAGGATAGTTATGGCCGCAGGAAATTAAAAAGATTTTGATTTAGATTTCACTTACTTTTTATTCGTTACTGAGTGCTATATCAAGCCGAATCGACGTGTAATTGGGAGTTTACTGACATATGGAAGGTGAATAAAGTCAGAAGACCTTGACTGAGGGGGTCGAGGATGGTGTTGGAGAAGAGCCGCCAATTAAGTGCAGCAGCTTTGGGAACTTGACGAAAACGAGTCAAGCAAATGACTTTGACCAAAAGAGAGTCTAGGATACTGAGATTGATTGATTGATGGAGACTGACTAGTATAGGGTGCTCCAGGTCTTATATACGGATCGCACAGGTTAATTCGGTCAGTACATGCAAAGTTGAGGTGTTGGTAAGAAGTCATAAGTGCTGACCCAGAAAAGCAATCATCGAATAGGTAAGCGTATTTTCTAGGCGATGCCCTCGTACAATTTGGGGCTACAATTTGGGTTCAAGTACGTGATAGTTTGCAAATTTTAGAAAATCCTGTTCCCAGCCCACGGCACTAGAGATAGGGTAGATAATGTAATATTTATCCTCTCGTGTCTCTTTGTAACTGATATTTCTTACGACTAAACGTTATCACTAAGATATTGCTAATTTACCAATAAAAGAGCGAGCACAATTAATTAGTAATAAAGAAAAGCAATGGTAGTAATATTATCAGTAATGACGACAGTAGTAATTACAGTAGCGATGAAAATGATAATAATAATGATAATAATAATAATAATAATAATGATGATCATAATAATAATAATAATGGGAGGGCTCGGATTCGANCAAAAAATAATCGCAGTGTGGAAAGTCCCCGTAACATCCTTAGGGTTGAATTGTAGCAAGACAGCCAGCACGTAAATATTGGTTTTATTATCATTAACACATCTAAACATAATTTTTCTTGACACATACACCACTTGTGAATTCTTTTTGAACTGACAGACATGTAGTTATATATAGCACCCACAACTTCATTACACGGTAATAATTTTGATGCATGTTGAGCACAAGAATGTTGAATATGACAACTGCACTTAATTATATTAATTTTCGATATGATTTCTTTCAACTTTGTGGCTGAGTTAATCGTACCTGGCACAAGATTACAGTTGTCTGCACAATAAGCAATAATATTCTCTAACGGTACATCATGCTTGTCGAAAGATGACTTAAAAAATTCCATTATAGTATCAGCATGAGCCAAAAAATTCTCATCGCCATCGTATAATTCAATCAAATCCCATAATGACTCCCGGATATCTCCAATGTCATAATCAAAATATCTTACTACTATGCACAGGGAGTGTTGCCTACTAACATCTATAGCTTCATTAATAAGAGTACTAAAACTTTGATATCTTAAAAACTTTAACAATCTTTGTTGTTGAGCTGGTCCAAGGATATGCACAATTATGTCACGTAATTTTCTTCTGTCCATATAAACGTTGTTGAATAATTTAGAATCAGGAGCAATCTGTTTTGTTAAAGTTATAAAATCATCACATAGACGAAAAGGCAAGTCGTGTTCAACAAAAAATGCAGAAATTTTTAGTTGAGCCCTAAGAATGTTTTTAAAATTGTTGATGTAAATCATACTGTTTTGGTGTTTTTATACATAGCAATGTACTTCTTTCCACTTGCTCCTTAGTCATCATAATTAATATTAAGAAATCATATTTTGGTGTTTTGTTAACACATTTTTTTTTGCAGTCATGCTTACATTACAACATAAACAGCTTGCCTTATTATGATCATCCTCGCAAGACTCAGCCCATTCTACAAATTTGCTCAGTAACTCAAAGTATTGCAAGTACTTGCGATCATTTTACTCACAATATGTTTCTTGACTTGTATTTATTTTATTGAGTTCCGTCATGTCAGCATTTTCAACGACTGTAGCAGATATGCCAGTTTGTTTCGTATTTTGTAAGATATTTGCACTGATACAAAGAGGGTCAATCGTATCAGATTGTTTCTGAGTATTACGAGTAGTAAAACGTTTATTTGCAATAATAGCAGCGAGAAGATTTTTGGGTGCTTCTTCAGGAACGCATTCAGATTCTACCACTCCATAAACATCAATGTTATTTTGATCGCATTGGTTTGCTGTAAGATCGTTAGAACTATGATTTTTCACTGACTCACAATGATTGATATTTATCTCTTGCAACCTTTTTTCTAATTCTCTTAAATAATATGTAGTTTTTACATGCTTCTCTAAAGCTAATTTATGATACATCAGCGATGTTTTGCATAAAGTGCAATGAACACGTTTATCGGCATCTCCTCGCAAGTCCTGAAATTGAGGTATTTTGAGTAATTTACTGTAACTGTTAGTTAGTGATAGTATTTAAGTTGTTGATAGGATCCAGTGAAAATTAAATAATTATTCTACAATATTAAGCTGTGTAACTGCTGATAATACTGATGCGTAATACAGATGATAATTTGATAGATTACCCAAAAAATGATAAATATATAATATACGAATATTTGACGGTTTTAACATTCAAATAGATGTAACAAATGTAAATTACTAAAATGCAATAACTTGGAATTTATGACTCGTGCATTCAAAAAACAGAAAAACAAAAAAAAACGACGAAAAATCTAACACCAAGGATAAAGTAAAAAATAAAAAATTACACAAGCTGCACTCATTCTTATACGAAATTACATATTATTTATACGAAAAAGTGTTGATGAGTAAAAGAAAGAAGACTTGCAATTAGCTAAAAAAAAAAGTCATTAAATAGTGGTTTTGGGAAAATAATTTTTGTTATCATTTATCGACGTCTTGGACGAAGATTAATCCCTGTTTCGAATCCTGGACGAAGACTGTATCCTTTTCCTGAGCCTGGCCAAAAATTATACCCTTCTGGAATTCCGAACAAAGACAATGCCCGTTTCCCGCGTCCGGATGGAAACTATGCCATTTCATGATCCCAGACGACGACTACGCCTTTTTCTTGAGTTTGGACGAAAACTATGCTCTTTTTTTGAGTGCAGATGAAAACTATGACCTTTTCTGGAGTCCGGACAAAGACTATGCCTTTTTTCTTGAGCTTGAAACTATGTTTATATTTTCTTTTTCTTGTATTCTGTATTGTTTGCGATTTGAACACACCTGAATTGTAAACAAAATAAACTCATGGATATAGAATGGGGACAGTCTTTTCATACTTTGATTTACAGAGCAATTCTTATAAAAATATTTATAAGTAGATGATTATGAAAAGCTTTAATAGGAGGTTCAACGTTATTAGCGTGGTACCCGTCAAGGTCCTAGTAGCGCCAAAAATCTGTAAAAGACTATTTGCTTGGAAAATGTATTGCCTCTGCTTGTAAGAAAATAATTCTTATTGTTTTTCTACGCTGTTAACGTACTTATTCAGTAACATATTATTGATGCATTTTAATTTTTAGGAAAATAGCTCATTTAATACTGTAAAATATCCCAAAATATTCTAGTATTCGTTTTAGAACACAACAAATTTGACCGGGATGCAAAAAAAGTATACAGTTCTCGTCCAAGCTAAGAAAAACCATGTTATTGTCCAGACGCGAGAAAAGGGGAAAGTTTTCGTTTGGACTCAAGAAAAGGGAATAGTTTTCGTTCAGTTAAAAAAAGGGCATAGTTTTCGTCCAGGATCCCAAAAAAGGTATACTTTTTGTCCAAAATAGAAGAAAGGGTAAAGTATTCGTTGAGGCCCGAGAAAAGGCCGTAGTCTCCGCGAAAAATGGAAAAAGGCTTAGTCTTTGTCTTGGACAAAAAAGGGCATAGTCTTCACCCGGGACATAAAAAATGTACACTTTTTGTTCAGGGCCCAACAAGGCATAGTCTTCGTCCAGAGCGTTGATATTAAAAGTTATAAATTGAATAATATTATAGAGTGGCAGTAGTCATATGACTGAAAATTAAGGTCAAATAGTCTATTGTAAGACAAACTTCATTTACTGCTGATAGGTAGCAAGTGTGTTTTAATTCTATCAGTAACATTGTACGAAAAAGTCTTGCACAAATTTCAATTGGACGAAAAAAAAAAATTCGTTGAACTGGGGGTCATCGATAAATCTCTTTTTTAAATATAATGTGGAATTCAGACGGATCATAAGCTGGGTTTATCAATTACTGTCAAATTCATTCTAGAACATTGATAAGCGTTGGGCTTTTGTCTAACAGATGCCATGCCATGATTTCTAACCCAATCGCCCATAATTATATCTGATAAATTGGTAATAATTATTTTTTTGAATTAGTAAAAATAAAAAAAAATAATAACAGTTCTTCATGTTAGATTTGAGATTAATGATAAGACTTATTATTCATTATGTTTCTTCTTACATTCATACTAGTTGTTACTTCTTTTTGACTAGTAACTGACTTATTAACCTAATTATAAATAAATTTTACCAATAATCAATTTTAAGTTGGATCTATTTGCTTAATAATATTTATAAATAATCGTGTTTTTAACGTACTATCATACTTACTGAGAATCGGAGGGAAGGGAAANCTACTTTTTTCGATGTTTCTATAATGACATTAACGACAAAAAAATGATAACTCATAGTCACACTTATAAAACTTTATTATAGTCTTAAATCAAGACTTTGTAAAATATTGTTATTATTTATTATTTTTTATTCGTTACTTAATCACAAAAAAATTTCTACTGTGGAAGTACTGCTGTTTGCTAAAAAATGTTTATGTAAAAAAAATTTATTACTGCTCAAATTATAGATAAACAATCTTTTAAGCATTTGTCAGTTAATGAGGTACGACTTTGATACAATAATTTTTACTTGTCATATGTGGTTTCATAGCTAATATCAAATATAGTTAATTATAGGTTTTGTATCCCGCGATTACTTTCTTCCGAGGTTTCTCCCAGAAATTTTTCCACTATTTCACTATTTCTGCTTTAAATTTTTTGGTGTGCAAATCTATTGCGTGTGTCCCTAGTGCAAAGTTCCCTTTAGACGATTCAGATATCCATTTTACTGGATATTATTTTGCAAGGTGGTGCGATCGGAAAATTTCTTGAAAAGGAAGCCCCTGAAGGTCCCAACATCGACACAAAAAAAACACTGGTCGATTAAGTAATTGGATAAGTTTTTCGGATCCCTGAATACGTATTCTATCGACAAAGTTCAAGAAAAAAATCACGATATCTTTTGACTGAATTTGAATCCATATCCCTTGGAGTTTCTCAGACTCGGCAGCTAGAACGCAAGTCAGTAAGCCATCAGAGTTCGATGACATCAAATAGAATGTATATACATATTTTAGGTTTTTCATCATTTTCATATTGAAATCATGAGTCGCAAACTAGTTCATTGGAAAGAGGGGATGTTAGTTTCTTTCAGTATGTAAGTCCGAAGTCTGAGTAAAAAATAACGGAAAAAATTTCATTGTCTTCACAGTACGCAATTTACATTAATGAAAAAATCGCGCTAATGTCCCAGCCTAAATTCGATGCTATCTAAACTGGGGCTTATTGCTCGACACCAATTTAACTATAACTTTATTTTTGGGCTTTCAACTGGAGTGAATTCTAATTACAATGGCAACCAAATTTTTATTGCAGATGTATGTAACAGAACTTTTGAAATATTTTGTAGTAGACACAATTTTTGTAAAAAAACTAACGTTCATCACAGTAAATTAAGTTCCACCATAGAGAACAAGAATTGGTAGAAAATATAAATGCACTACGTATATAAGATATGAGCCCTCTAAGCCCCTCCACCGCCCCTATATAAGTCCATAGCTGGAAGGATTTTTTAATCTTATGTCCTACGATAGAAAAATAATAAGTCTTTTCCTTACAGAATTTTTCCAGGAATATGGAAAAAATAGTTTTTTCCAAGTCAATAGTCGGGTACATTTATTTATTTAACAATTTATGAAAAAATTCCAATTTTTTATCAAGTTTTTTTGCTTATATTTCCGCTTCTGTTGCTCTTATAGAAATATTTCAACTGTCAATCTCTTTGCCATCAAATTTCCTATAAAATGAACACTTTTGGAAATACATTATTTATTGTTAATAACACGTTTGTGTCGAAATATAAGAAAATGTAGATATTAAGTTGTACAATAAAAAGCTATTTGCAAAATTGCAAAATAAGTATGAGTTTTTTTGTTGATTAATTCTTTAAAGTAAAACATTAAAGTAATATTACTAACTTCACGGTCGGCTGTTATCAACATTACGCTTTGGTTAAAACGTTGTATTTATTTATAGTTATGATAACATACAAACAAAAATTAATCTTTGTGAATTCTAATGTTTTAACAATTCTACTGCCAAGAAATTTTTAATATCTCAGTCAATTTTGTATATTTATTCTCCCAACAAGCTTCATGGCATTTGTCATAAAAAACTTAAAATTAAAAAAAAAGATACCTTACTCTAAAGTCGAGACACAAGATACCAGCGTTTTTTTGAAACAACGAACTGATAATTACATTTTTTATTGCGTAAATATTTGTGGTTTATCTTCATGTACTTCTGCATTACACTGCCAGAGCACTTAATCCATTTTATTGAAAGGTAATATTGAAAACAATTAAGAAAGTCACATTGTAACAGCCGGCGACATCTTAGCGCTCCCATATTTGTACCCCTTTCTTGCGACTAGTTGGCCAATCGGTTGCAGTGCGCATGTGGCAAAACACAAGCTATGGCTGGCGTTTCAATTCAAACAAGTTGTCGTGCATGATCATGCAATTACATAGTATTATACATTTAACATACTGAATTAACAAATTTAAATAAAAAATCGATTGTAATAAAAAATATATTTATTCCGATTTTCGTGTACATTAAACTTTAATTTTTTTAAACATTATATTCAGCTTTTTTTTAATGATATACTTTCGTAATATTTATCGTTTGTCCATAAATTTTAGTGTTTCATTGTTATCGAGTCCGTCTTCTATTTTGTCTGGTATTTCGTTCAGAGTTAAAGGTATTTCGGGTACATCGTCGTATAAGCAGTCTTCTTCATCAATCGTAACTTTAACATGAACGATATTAGAACAATTTTTCTTGAACAGCATTTGTAGATTTCTGTGCAAGTAAACTGTTTGGGGCTATATTTAATAGTAATGAAAGATTTTGAAGAAAAAAAATGAAAAAAAAAAAAAANAAGGTTTTAATAGTATAAAAACTAATGTAGAAATAACTTTAAATAAAACAGAGAATTTACCTTCGTGTGTAAGCCAATCGGCGTTCAAACCACGTCTCGGGCGATAAATAATTTTCAAGCAAGAAATGATGGAATGCTGGTCGCAAATTTTCACAACAGTCACGGAAAACATTTAATCTCAAAGGTGCATTATTCTTGGCACCCTAGAATAAAAAATAAATAGTAATAGAGATGTGGTTTGTGGTTTGTGCACAAGTAAGATTACGAAAATGAAAACTTTTTCGGTTTTTTTAAGGTATTATTTTTTAAATCTTAATTATTCGTCTTAAAAGTTAATTATTTATCTTAAAACTCTTTATATATACGTCAGTTTTAATAAATAAGTAAAAATATTAATAAATAAGTAATAATTTTAAAAACTTATGTTTTTCAATTATTGCAACTGGAAAGAAAAAATTTGTTTTCAATAAAACCGTTTGTTTCTCGTATTAGGGTCGCTGTAAAAGTATGAAATATTCTACATTACGCATAATTTTAATTCACGCTATCCTGAAGCAAATACATTTTTGGCTAGTAGTCTTTATAAAGAAAATTTTAAATTAATTCTACACATTAACAATGTACAACTTAGTTACGTACTTAAACTAACACAAATTAAATACGTAACAAAAATAAAAAAAACAAACCTGCAGTCTTCGTCTACATTCAGTTGGTGCGTAATCATTCGGATAGTACTTGCGATGAAGTCCAAGTTGACGAGTGCTGCCATCACCAGTAAGAATGTTGCTGAGGGGTAATGTGTTTTCACACCATTGTAGTACTCCAGATCGCTGTGTCAATGGTACAATTTTGTAAGTGCGCACATGGAGCCTTCTATGTTTTGCCCCTTTGTCTGTTTTTAGCAAAGAGTTCATAACAGTAAAAACTTGCTGCATCACCGCATCTTGACGTAAATCATCTTTGCCCTACGATTTTAGATTTATTTTAATTGGAATTTTAAACGAAAAAAAATTATTTGCAGCTGACAGTTTTGATCAAGAAGAATTGGATTGGTCTTTTGGCATTTTTTTCTTTGGCTGTAATATTCCTTTTGTCATCGTTAAATCGGTATGTTTCAGAAAATTTATTCAAAGACTGATTATGACTTACCAACTCGAAAAATACTTGCAACTATAACTTTTAGTTTGTGTTACAATTAAGTTAAAATTGTGTTTTTGAATGGTACAAATCGCGAGACGATGGTACGATTTACGAGCTACAAGTTACTGAAATGGTTAGAATACCCTGGCTTCTGGGCAAAGATTGTTTCAATTAAAAATATCAGAAATATTGTCAGGAACATCATGAGGTATCTTACTAGTTTCTGACCGTGTCCAAAACTAGGTAACATATACCTTAGGTAAGATATCTACCCACCACTGGTTCCGCCTTATCAAATACTGTATATTTATTTAAAAACTTGAAAACCATCAGTGCTATCTAACGCTAGGAAAAGTGCTAGGAAAAATTTCCACGACTCGTACGTTTGTAAATGCCGCTAATTAAGCATCTCATTTACAGATCGTTTGGAGGATGCATGACTTTGAGAAAGAAGTATCAAAAATTCTAATTTTTGACACAAGGATCTATAACTATGTATTAAATTATGTTTCATTATTTTAGACACAATATATGTGACAGATTGTAAAGCTCACTTATCTTAGATTCACAACAGTTTCATCAGGTATTGCTGACATAGTTTATTAAAGCAACTTTAAAATTTAGTAACCTGAAAAACATCTTAAAAATATGTTAACGTCAACTGTTTGTATTAAGAGCACATAGAAAAACATACTGTAATGTTTACCTCACAAGCAACGGTAAAGTTTAGACCATGGAATCGTTGCTGTAATTTTTACTATGATGTTCAGTAAACTGTACTGTAGTTTCACAAGAAATTATGTTTATTACATATAAATTTGCTCTCCGTAGCCATATATTTATATTTGCAGTAAACTTTTTTTCCCTTAAATATCATCCTACTCTCGAGACGTTGTACAAAATTAAATAGAATTATAAAAAAAATTTTTGTCATCGATAACTTTTTACTTGAATCATAATGTTAATAAATAAGCTACATATGATACAAGGGAGAAAAATCGCGATACCCCACATAGTTATGTGGTGCAATTATCTGGACACACAAATATTTGTTTTTCACCTTTCAAGCGACCTTGTGCCCTGAAAATTTGACGAGTCTTTTTTAAGATATATACTCGTTGTAAAAAAAAATTTAACCCAATCTTGATGTAAATTATACTTAGTATTCAACTTCCTTAACAACGTTGCGATGTTGCGAATGCAACGCTTCCTTCAAAGTTATCCCTTCAAAAAAAATTTTTTTTAGATTAATTTAAAAATTCTATATCTTCATTTTTATGTCTCCGAAAAAGTATTTAAATTCTAGAGAAATAAGCTGTGCAGTTTCAGGTAAACGAAATCTTGTATTCATACCACATGGGCACTTACAAACTTCAAAAATTTTCTTTCAGTTTTTTCATAACTGAGTATACAATTGTAAATAGTAAATAAAATAACATGAAAATTCGAAATGACCAATCTATTCAGTTTTAAAAATATCTTAATTAGAAACTGGAGTGTAATACTTCAAGGTTGCTCATCACCTTTTTGAAAGTCGAGCCATCACACTCAAATCGAAATCCATGGTAAAGTATCACTCAACGGATGTTAAGTTCAAATTTCAGAGCACGTTGCCGACCAAAATAAAAAAAAATACATTCTAAATTCGAAATTTTAGCATTGGTCTCAAGAGGCATTTTAATTTTTTTACCAAAAGTTTTAGCTTTTTTAAGCTAAAAGTTGAGCTACATGCTACAATAACTAGAATCAGGTTATTTAAATAATCTTTTTCTTAATAAAATCGCTAAAGTCCAAGGTTGCCGAGGAAAAAAAATGTATGACGTGTTGAACGTCCGAAACTGGAGGCTAACCTTAGTGGGTAAATGAGCGGATTCATATCTAAAGTTTTACATATTAAACCTGCTATTCAATGTTTTCAGGTGTGATAAGGTAAATACCCCTATTTGTGGAGTATATCCCTATTCATGGAATATGAAAATGCATGTGCTTGTTATGCAACTTACTTGATCAAATAGTTGTGATGCTTATGTATTTGACGTATCTTTNATAAAAAAAATTGTGGTAGTTGTATATTTTATTTATCTTAACGAATTTACACGAAAAATTTTATTTTACATACAATAAACGACCAATTATAAAGATAATTTTCTAAATAGAGATAAAGTCATACATAACCTTTCTTTTGAACTGTCTATATTATGGTATTAAACTTCAGTGAGTAATTTACATAATTTTAGTGAACAAATAAACGTTATAATTATTTCTGTTAAATACAATAGTGTTACGCAAGTGAAAAAGTTTTAATTATCTTAGAATATTGTACTAAATTTACGTTTAAAAAAAGTTTCATAAATAGGGACATAATATAAAACAACAGGTACAATGTTTCATAATTATGTACATTTTAGCCTTGTAATCTTTTTATAAAACAAAGTAATTTAACAATTAAAAACCATATCCAAAAATTATAATAATAATGGTCAATTTATAGCGCACCAGCTAATACCCGAAATTTCTACTAATAGAGCTCACAATTAAGAGAAAAAAATTAAAGAAACAAGTATAATGAAATTTGTGGTTATAATAGGGACATTTACCTTAGTCTAATGTCACACAAATAACTAGTATAAGTATGATAAGCCACCTTAAAATAATGCATTATTTTTGGAAATATCACGTCTGAAAACGTACATTTAACGTATGGATATTTCTAGATAGTTAGCTGTTATTGTTTATTTGAAAAAAGATTGACACGATATACTCCTTAACTGTAATAAGATTACATGTAAAATCCATATATGCTTCACCAGGATTTGACTTGGAAAACATCAGAATATTTATGGTGGGAATCGCATTACTTAAAAATGTTTTCTAGCCTGTGCCCACGAGAAGAGGAGTTGATTCATGAATTAACGAGCATATAGGTGCTCATTTTGGAGACACGTGGAAGGGGTATACCGAATGTGTGCCTACGAAGAGAGGAGTAGACCTGTTAACTATAGCTATATAGCTGAGCGCACAGCTAAAGCAGGCGACGACACGAGTTCTTCCGTTTTGACTGCAATTGAGTATATGCTATATTTTGAAATCCAGTATTATTTTGCAAAAGTATTCAGCTTTTTTTTTCAAGGGTTTTCGTTTAGCTATAACCACTAATTTTTTATTTTTCCTCATCATGATTGTTATGAACTGTTTTGATATCTTAGGATCGATTCTAGCAGATTTTTTTTATGCATTTTTTTATTCTGGTTTAATTTTTAGAATTCAATTTGAAAAGGTGGTAATAATTATTTTAAATAATTTTAATGGATAGCTTTATATCTATAGCTGACATTTCCACTTCTCTCTTCGTAGGCGCACATTCGGTATATTCCTTCCGTGTGTCTTCAAAAAGTGCGCCTATATGCTCATTTCCTCGTGAATTGACTCCTCTTCTCGTAGGGGAACGCTGTTCGATAAGAGTCTCGCACTCTCAAAAAATTTGCTCCTGGTTCGATGGCTGGCCGTGGCGGGTCGCCTCGATAAGTGCCAAAAATTCGTCTCGCATCGTAGCATTAGCGTTAGCTATCTCTCTACTCATCTCTGGTTGTATATATGTATACGACTAAGGCTGTAGTTTCTCGATGACTAAAGTTTCTTGTATGAATATTGTTCTCAATGTTTGTTTTATCCATGTTAGTTGAGTTATCTATTTCAGTGACTTTTATTTCAGGGTTGTTTAATTTATCAGTTATAATTTCACAGTTATCTTGTAATGATTGTGTTAAAGATTATGAGGTTCAGTAATACTTTCTAAACTCATACAATTACAGATCAGTTGATTGTTTTTTAAATAAAAGTTTTTTGTTTAAATATTTTCTGCCTTGGACGAAATTTGCTTGATCTTATTTTTTTAGTTTTCCATTTTTCCATTTTCTGTTTTAATGTTGTTTTTCATTGTTATTCTAGGTATTCTTTGCTTTTGTAGTACAGGTTTGAGTTATACATTTGTGCAAGAATTTTTATTCACTTTTTTCAATACTTTTTTATAGTGGTTTTTTAGTGATATTTTGTTTTCTTTACATTTATGTATGAGATAATTAAAAATTTTCTTTTTCTTCGTTCTTTCTTCATTTAACTGTTTTAACAATGTATTTTCCTTTTTAAGTACCTTAAATTCTACATCCGTATCAGTAACAGTAGTATTATGTGCTTCTTGTGACTTGTCCATTATTTTTTTAAGCTACTCGTTTCTTATCTTATCAGTTTTTTTTATAAATTTTATTTGCGCAGTAATTATTCTTTCTTGAATACATAGTCCTTGATTTTCTAGAATAAGAAAAACTTCATTTTAATGACAATGTTCTAGTATATTTATATGCATTGTATATGTAGTGATAATTTCTGTACCTAGCTTCTTAATTTTATTCATTCTATCGCTGATTTAAGATCCCACGGGTGCCTTAGTAATATTCTAAGATGATTGAATTGTAATTAATGTTTTTAGCGCCTTCTTCGTAGACTTTTATAAATATCTTGTAGGTCAGTGTTTTGAAATACGAAATAAATTTCCGTCTTCTAAAAAAGTACATGTTAGTCAGAAGAGTAGTAAAAGGCTCACGATTTTTTTCCTACTCACCCTAAGTCCATAAAAATTTGATTTGATCATTTATAGGTACTTATAATCTAGTATGTTTAATTTTATTGTAATCTTTTAGGTCAATCAATGTATGACAAATCTCTTGAACATGGAAAATCATCTTAAATAGCATGGTTTAAAATCGACAAAAGTGCAGAGTTAGTTAAGTATGTTATCATTTCTCAGTATTATACATTTTATTTCGAAACAAAACAATAAAACAAACGAAAACATTTTTGGAAAAATGTTTCAATTGGTAAATTAAATGTAGTTTCTTTAAATGGTTGAAAAAAAAATTTTTTTTAATATTAAATAAAGTAGCAGATTAAACATCTTTTACAGATTCGTAAACTATTCAAAAATCACCTACAATACTTCTAAGGAATCAGACATTGCTATGTAATTAGTAAAATATGAATCAAATCAGTATTATTTCTTAATATGTATATTGAGTCTGGGAACTACATGTGGTTCCACTGTTCGTGGCAAAAATTGGAAACCTTTTTTTTTCAATCTTCAAACCTTGTTACTAGTGCAACAAAGTCTTGGAATCTAATCTTGCCATTTTTAGCGCTGCAGTGTATACAAATACATATTATTCTATCTTTCTAAAAAGATAAAAGATTAAGGTTATTACTATGAGAGTTACACTGAAAAGCTAATTTTTCACTTTAAAAATTCTTTATTCATCGATTTTGACGCGACTGTTTTAATCTCGATAAATGTTCTGCGTCAGTTTCTTGACTCCTTAAATTGTATACATTAAAGGCATTTAAAGTATTCTTCCAATTCGCCTTCTTGCGACTATAGGCACAGTTAAAACTTTTATGAGCCCTAAAGGCTGTTTTTTTGTCAACTTTGTTGAGTTGTAATGTATATTTTTGGTAAAGTAGTTCGACGTTCGATATCCCCACAAAGGACTGGTGAGCTAAACTGTTTCTTGACTTTAGTTTCCAGGAAACATGACTGCTTGGATACCTCAGGGTGATCTTCTTTGGCCTGCTGTTGTAGCATGAGACTGATCAGGAGAAAAATTACAATGTTGGAAGCGTTGGAGCTAGTATTAGAGCTCTTTCCCAACGTCTCTTTGTGTTACTCTAGAGACGTGAGTGTCTAAAACACATATTATGTGCAGAGCTCAGTCGTTTTGATGATCTGAACTGGGGAAATTGGTTCATGACGCTTGGCTGTTGGAGACTATTCCATTTGCTTAAGTTTAATTAACTTCTGTAGCTTCGCTGTTAGACCTCGTAGAGGATCCAAGAAGATCGGTGATTCCTGGTTGAACGATTAGAGTCGAGAGGGTAATGTTGGGTTGTTGGTAGTCAGGGTATTCAGCCTCATGGTGAAAAACTCCGCTCGTGATGTCTGCCAGTTGCCCGCTTTATATAGTCTTTTAGTAAATGAATCGTTTCTGAAGAATATAAAAACAGTGTTTGTTGGCAAGGTAGTTTTAGATTAGATGGCCCTGAAAAAAATCTTTGAGATTAATGGTCAATTAGGAAACGTAAATAATCAAGATAGCTCTTGAAAGGGCCCGTGATGATACTTCCAGTCATTTCTTATTATTATTCTTGACAATGGAGAGCCAGCTGTGGCTAGCTACCCTTGGAGTCTCTGCATATGGAGACTGTACTGGAGGGAGATGCGCTGCCGGCCGCAGAATACCTCGTATTGAGGTCGTTCCTCGGATAACCAACCGTTTACCGTTGGTTGGGAAAGTGGGCCTGAAGGATACTTTTTCAGTAGGTATGCCAATGGGACGTACCACTAAGGAGGAGACTAATAAATTTCCAGCCAGTGTTGCTGCCCGAACTCTTCAGGGTTGTTTTTCCTGGCTTGCTGTTGTAGCAAAATCTTTTTTGGTAGCATTATGATGGTTTGAAGAACGGTCACGAAACCCTAAATTGTTAGAGCAGATTGTGCTCTGGCTTAATGTCTCCTGGTGTAACGCCAGAGACGTTAGCGCTAAAACATCCTTTTATTCGTGGCACTCGTTAATCTTGGTGGTTCAGAATTAAATTCGACGTAAGTCGCTTGTCTATTCTAGAAGAGTGTCGTCGGTAGCTGGGATACCCATCTGCACGACTCACAACTCTATTCTTGGAACACTGTCGGTGAACGGCTATAGTATTTGGCAATTTTCTTGGGGATATTATAATCAAACGCACTTTTTTCCATTGCAGGTAGCTTAGATTTTACTTCTATGCCACCTAATCGATTCTACTAAACTTGAGTGAAAACCTGGCGTATTTTTGCAAAACTTTGAGCTCATTTATTGCTATTGTTATGAATTTTTTGAAGATAAAATTTATACAAAAACCATCTAGGAAATGTCTTGAATCAGTATGCAGAATTTTAGTAAAATTGGTTGAGTAGTTCCTGGTAAGCGATTACAATGGTTTTTGGGACGTTGCTTTGTATATTAGTAAAATGTAATTGTAAGTATTTGTCTTTTTATTTCATGTTAATGAATGCGTTTTCATATAGTTTCTGTTGAAAGTATGAAGAGCGTGCAAAAGTACGGTGTATATACACTATGTAGTCTTTTCAAATAATGCGTCTGTTTGGTGTTTTGCTTTTATTGTTGCTATAAATATAGATAAGTAGACGCAACAAAGAGTTTTTGCTTAAATTTGTCATACGTTTAACGGCTGTATGAGAGAACGCTAGCAATGATTTATATGGAATGAAAAGGTAATTAATAATAATTAAAATCATTACAGGTCTTACGCTTTATACATTATTATAAAATGCTTACTTACTTAGATATTTAAAGATACCTACAGGCTACGTTGATTCGATACCATTGGCTTTCTCTCAGGTTTCACTTCATCTGCTCCATGCACGCTGAGCAGTGTTGCATGGAGTGCAAATAACTATTCGCAGAATTTGTGGACTTTATTTTGACTTGAGTTAGTGACTATAAAAAGTGCATCCTTCCAATTTGAGTTGGATCGACAAGTATAGCTTTAAGTTGAAGTGATTATTTGGAATAAAACATCTGTAATACCAAAAAAGCATTAGAAATTGTGGATGAAACTGTAAAAGATTTTTGTTACAGTAAAATATCCATCGTAAATTAATAATGATTTAAGTAGGATACTTTTGTCAAATTATTTTAGTACTAAGAAATGAAAATAAAATTACTGTTGTCTAAGAAACTATGTAATGTTATAATATCTAGCCTTTGTTTAACACTTGACGTTCAAAAATTAAAGTACGTTTGATGGATTAAAAATCATTCTCTTTATAATTTAAAATAAAAGAAGGCAAAATAAAAATTTTTGTAATTCCTTGTGCATGAAAAACAAATTTGTGCTTAAAAATCTCAAATAATATTGATAATTTATTAACTAGTGACGCTACATTAACATCTCACAATAAATATATACACATATGTAAGGCTCTCTACTTTTTCCTTGCAAACCTTACATTTTACATCTTCCTTTTTGCATTAATTTATACAATAAATGTGTAGGTCTTTTTTTGAATTTCTTCTTTTGCCATCTTAGGATCAGCTTACACAAGAGCTTTATAAAAGTTTTGATAATGGTCACCTTGTTTGCTTGATATTTTGACTTCATTAATAAATGTTTAAATGAGTTAATAAATCTGTTGTATCCCGCTACTAGCAAAAAAGACTGTCATGACTACGTATGTAACCCTGTTCTATCGATAAGTTGGATTCGATACTTGTTAAGTATTGGTATTATTTAGCGATAAAATTATGAGAAATGATAAAAAGTAGGATAGATGAATTTAAGTTTTACGTCAGAATTTTTTAATGTGAACTTGTTTGAACACCTCTGCCCCTTGTGTGTCATCAACAGTAAACAAATTACATACCCCCTCTCAAAAGTGTTAACTTAACTAATGGACAGCCTCTTATTTCTTTTGTCTTTTCCTCTTTCCCATTCGTATCTATATAATAACTTTGTCTTATAGGGCTTTTTTTTTAGTGCCCATCGTTACTTCTCTGCTGTCCATATCTTTTTCTCTTCGATTCATTTATCTTCCTTTTTCTGATTTTATTGTAATTTTTTTGCACACTCTTTTTAGCCTGCTCAGTCTTTCTTCTAGATCATGGCATTCCTGAATTTTTCATGGCTTTTTTTTGTGAATTTGATTGTAGTTTAATTTCTTGATTTTGTGTTGTCTTTACTTACGTTGATTCTAGTATTAATGTTTCCTGTGTCTATCATTTTTACGGTTATCCTCTTTTTAATTTTTACCTACTGTTGATAAAATAACGATTTTTTCACCTTTCAATGGTTAACTAGATATCTTCTTTACCAACAATGAAAATGTTTTTCTCCAATTTTCAAAAGTTTAGGGTTTTTCTAAACAACTTAATTTGCAAACAATATTATTGATCCTTTTGATATCTTGTAGTTTGCTATTTTTCTTCCCACTTGATTTTAATGCTTATGGGAAATCCGATATCCTCTTCACCAATTTTCTCGCTGTTTTTCAAGTTGGTAGACTTTTTTTCTGGCTTGACTCTCTATCTATTTTTTCTTTTATCACCTTTTTCCTTGCTTCCAACTTCACTGTTCTTTACTATATTCCTCACGATTTCTTACTTTTTCAGTTATTAATACTACTTTTGCACTCACAACTTCATTTTGATTCTACTTTATCTCTGAGCTACTTAGTTAATTACCACCGATTTTGTTTCTTTCACAAATTTGATCATTTCAAACTGTATGTGCTCCCACTGTTCTTCACTTTTATATCATCTTGTCTTGTAATTTTTTGGAATCCATACAATTTCACTTCCACTGCCTGTTTTTGATCATGCTGTTTAATTTTTTTTTTTTTTCTATCTGTTGACACCTGTATTGATCTTTTAATTTCTTTTGTTTTTAAAAAAACATACCAGCTCTCTTCAAAATTTCCACTCTTTAACTCGTTAATTACATAAGTTAAATTATTTTTAATTATTACCATTACTTGTGTAACTAATGTCTCTTTTTTTTTCTTCAGACGCATAGAAAGAAAGTTAGCTGTAAGTGTGAAGAGACAATTTTAGAGGGGCTTATCTACTGCACCTCCGTCAAATTGGATCACAGGCTGTAGTTTTTTCCTAAAAAGTTTCATCGGCAAACTTTTCTGTGTCGTTTCGAGCCAGCGTGTGACCGAGGTTCGCAACTCATTATAAAAGGTTCTGAAGGCCCTCAAAAAAGTGAATGAGAACGGTAGATTTGGTATTTCAGAGTCCGCCTCTACTAGTTCACGATCCACTATGAGAGAATTATTTTTTGAAAAGGAGATTAGTTTGATCAGACTTCACATCTGCTACCTCCTAGACTGTTATTTTTAAAGCTAGCCACATCCCAGTTTCTTACTGGTTTTCTAAGTGGTTCCTTAAACGGTAGTGCAGACTCCATCCATGAAATTTCATAGTCCACCATAAGCCAATTATGTCTTAAGTAGTTAAATAATCTAGTTAAAGTAAGAGCTTTTGTCCCATCCACTTAACTACAGAATCCCTCTAGATACCTTGCTGGTATCGGAATAGCCTCACTTACAAGCTTAAATGTATTTAGTTCATTAAAAATGAAAGTAAGTTGACCCTAAGTTCTCAGGTTATAGAAAATTTATTGTTTCACGTATTACACTTGTGTTAAATGCAACAAACCAAAAGAGATAAAATAGTAACTTACTTACTGCTTGAAATTACTACTATTTAATAAGTAATTAAAATCATCGTTGAAGTTAGTTGACACATGTAAAACTATTTTTCCATTTGCATAACAATTTCTTTTCATTAATTTAAAAAAAATACAGCTAAAAACAAAAATAAAAAATGTAAAATCCATTTTGTTTATTATTTATTGGAGTTTCTGTGGGATTTTATCTTTAAGGACTTATGTCATTATAATTTAATTTATATATATTTGTTTGTCTTAAAACATTAATAAAGAAATTTTTCAAGCAATAAAAATATCGTATCTTCATGCAAACCCCAAGCAATAATTACAATTAGTAGCAAGAATACGAATACGATAACTGAATGTAATTCATCGCTCCAGCAACAATGTGGTTCTTAATTTAACATTTATAAATGCGAATTTCTATAAAACGTGTAGCTTACAACAAAAAGTTTTTTAGCACATAATAACGATAGCTTGTTTCCTCAATGAACCTGTTTTTAATGTCAATTTGATTGTTATTAATTATTTTTGGATCACTAAAAAGTTTGTTTCGATTCCTTACATTTCTTTTACAAACAATATCTTGCAACTTTTTTTTAAATAGTTAGATATCGTAGAAAAAATCTGAGTGTTTAATAAATTGATACTCATTATTTTGGTGCGAAATCTACATAAATTATGAAAAATCTTTTTGCCCAAAGTAAGTCGAAGAACAAAAATTTTTTTTTTTTTTATTATTTACTATTTTTTTAAAAATTATATCAATTGAAGTGGTACTAATATTTAGAAAAATTAATTCTAATAAGCTCTGCAGTTTTTTAGTCTCACTGTAATTGATTGTATTCAGGAAATAAAAGTACTTACAACTATAATGTGATAAAAAATTAATTAGAAGATTTATCTAAATATCTTTAAAAAAATGTATATTCACTAAAATTAAATCATCTGCTTACGCATGAAAAATTTTTAATAATTACTCGTAAGTTTCATGTACATGATACGACAGTACTTTGAATAAATTAATAATTTTTGACTAGATCACCATGTTTTATTTTCAGGTTTGGATATTGCACATTTGAGAGATGCACTAAAAAAATGTTTACGTTGTATTTCATAAATTTGTTATTTCTTAAATATTTTTGATAATTTGGCAATAGTAAAAAATTTGAAAACGTTTTTAAAACGCATCTACTTTGATGTAATTATCGAGTAAACACATTTTATAGGCATACCTTAGCTGATCAGAAATCAGATACTCTTTTTCGTGAAACAATAAAAAAAAAAAAAAAAAAAAAAAAAAAAAAAAAAAAAAAGTCTCGANGTGTTTCTCATTTTTTAAATAATTTTATTTAATAACGTGTTGCATTTGTTTATGTACGTATCATGTACGTAACAAAATTTACCAAATAAATTAATAATTTACTTTCGTGATGACGAGCAGCAGTTGTAATAATGTATACAAAATATAGTAACACTATAGTATACGAAAGCACTACAACAATGTTTTTATTAATTTTATTAACACTTTAGATTTGTTTTTTTCAACACAATACCATAGCAGCAACAAAAGTCAAATGAAATATTTAAATAAACAAATTTTCCGTTTAATATTCATTTATAAAATAAATTAAAAAAAAACTCTCAATTTCGTCTGTCGCGAGGGCACGAACGAATGCCCATGCAAAGACTGCGTATCAGCGTTGGTCTGAGCATTATTCCACGCTCACAGTTCATGCTTGATCGCACATAGCGCCGCTGACTGGATCCCACCGAGAACTACTTCGCGCGAGAATTCGAATTCAAAATCGTATAATTTTTTCAACCGTCAGTAGGTGCGAAAATTCAAATTCGAAAGAATTCTTGGTATACTATTTATGTATGTATTCATACAACATTATCCAATATTTTTATCTCGTCTCGTCGAGTGAGCGAGAGCCTAGCTTTGGCTAAGATCGTGTAATCCGAAAGGATGAGTTCGAGAAGTCACGCAGCCCTTCTTATGTACTATAAGAATACATAAACAACGCGAACTACTTGGCGCGAGAATTCGAATTCAAAATCGTATAATTTTTTCAACCGACAGTAGGTGCGGAAATTCAAATTCGAAAGAATTCTTGGTATACTATTTATGTATGTAATCATACAACATTATCCAATATTTTTAGGCATTAATTAGCCAATACATACAAAGATTTCTTTCGAATTTGAATTTCTACGCCTACTGTCTGCTGAAAAAATCATACGATTTTGAATTTGAATTCTCGCGCCAAGTAGTTCTCGGTGAGATCCAGGCAGCGGCGCTATGTGTGATCAAGCATGAACAGTGAGCGTGGAATAATGCTCAGACCAACGCTGCTGCGTATAGCATGCAACGCTCTCGCATACCTATACACTCTGAGTATACATATAGGTATGTAATCTCGTCTGTCGCGAGAGCACGAACACGAACGAATGCCCATGCAAAGAGCGCGTATAGTATACATATATTTTTTTTTTTTTTTTTATTGTAGTGCTCTACGTCCGGTTCCTTAGTAAGGGCATTACTATGAGCACTTAGCACTTGGGAAAGGGATAAGTAATGGCGATGGGAGGGGGGTAGGGGGAAATTAGGCAATTATGCTGCGAGGAGGTCGCCTAAACCCTCCTCGAGGAGCATTGCGTGGTGAAAAAGCACATATGAAAAATTTACAGAGGTACTTGCCCGATAAGTCGCACTGGCAGGGAATCGAACCACGGTCTCCCGCGTGCCAATCCACGACCTAGCCGACTGAGCCACCGCGCGCTCCCTAGTATACATATATTACACGCGGAGTATATCTGTGTAAAATCTCGTCTATCGCGAGAACGGCTGAAAATGCTCACCCACAAACGTGCCCAACGCGCCATAAGAAGTTTTCACTTCTAAAAAAATGAAATTAGCTGGTATTCATTTTTTATGAAAAACCATCTACTTTACTACAAAATCCATTAACACTCCAGAATTTTTATTAATACGTTTGGATTACTTTTAAGCTTGAACTCATTTTACCACTCCTAATTTTAGATTTTAGAAGCTGGAGGCCTGTTATGTTAAACCCAAGAAACCCAAACAAGCTTGGACCGGATAAAAAAGTGTAATTCGATATTACTAAACCCCAGACAGGCCGAAGGCTTGTTATGCTTAACCCACGAAACCCGAATACCTAAACACCAGTCTGTACCTAAACATCTGTCTGAGGCTTAGGTGTTCGGGTTTTAGGGCCTTAGCATAATAGACCTTTGGCCTATCTGGGGTTTATTATTGTAGATATACACTTTTCTATTTGGTCATAACTTAAAAAGTTCAAAGTCTGATGCTTTTACTTTTCAGGTCTTTGGCCTGTTTGCGTTCAATTATGTTGGGATTCAATGCTTGTGTCTTATATCAGAATGTATACTCATATTTAGATGTAAGTAGTCGATTATCATTAATATCATAACTTAATGAAGTTTGTGTGATTGTCATTGTCGCATTGTCTTAGTCATAGTTACAGAGCTATACAATTAAGAGTAATCGTTTCCAAGTGAAAAAACGATTATTAATTGACCTTTATGCTCCAATAAGATTTGTTAAGTATTTGATTAAAAAAAAAAAATTGAAATCTTTCACTGAAAAAATAGTTTTTTAGACATGTCCGCCATACTGGATACGCCATTCTGAATTAAAAAAATTTGACTTTAAATTCAAAATCAGTGACCTCGAGAATCCTGGTGTACAAGTTCTTACGAAATTAAAACGTATTTTTCCAGATTTCCCTGCCATAGTAGGTCCACAATTTTAAATTTCAAAAATATGACCTTGAATTCCAGATCACTCACCTCTAAAACATATATTTCAAACTTTTCTTACCCGCGAAACCAAAGGTACACTACTGGAATGGAAAATAATATAATTTTATCTCTTTTCATGCTTTTCCTACTTCTTAAAATTTGTTATAATCGGTCTATTGGGGTGGGCGGCTTAGGACAACGAAAGGGAGTCGGGGTGAACGAGAATCCTCTCCCAGGGAGTCGAATGGGCCGTAGAGATGAATCCACGGAGAGAATCCTGGATTGGAGACTCTAGGCGTAGTGAGGTAGTGCTTCTGCTGGATTCCAATACAACAGCTGAAGTTGGTGTCGCTGTTGGGTAGTTTGGGAGTCAGGATCGAGCAGCAGTAAACATCCAATGCTGGAGACTACAGGCGTGGAGAGGTAGTGCTTCTGCTGGGTTTCGATGCCACCTCTGGAGATAGTGTCGCTAGTGAATGGTTGAGCAGTGACTCACAGTGGTCGAGACGAATCCGTTGGCATGAGATGCGATTACTAGCGCAAAAGAGCCTCGATTGTTTTTCCGATTCTTCCAGTAGTTGGACAACAGTGCCTCGTAGTGTGGATAATGATGGTGAGAAAAGGGTAGAGTAAGAGTTCATACATCGAGTTTAATGTGGCATTAAACATGGGTATTTTATTCAAATTAACTGGTGCTCTAGCCACTGCCTTAGTATAGGTCTCGTCGAGTGAGCGAGAGCCTAGCTTTGGCTAAGATCGTGTAATCCGAAAGGATGAGTTCGAGAAGTCACGCAGCCCTTCTTATGTATTATAAGAATACATAAACAACCTTCTTACTTTCGATGTTTGCCAGAAACTAGTAGTTACCACGTAGCGCGCGGTAGGTGTTACTATAAAGCTCAAAGTTCTTAAATCAGAGCTACGCGCGATATTTAAAAATTAAATTCATGTAAAACGATTGAATTTAAAGAATAATAATTATTCTAATAATTAATAATAAATAAAATTATACCCCGGACGGTAACAGGTTATGTGTTATGAATGCAAGTGTTTTATTGGTAGTAAATAATATATTTGTCTAAATTGAATGGTCTACGGTCATTTATAAGAATTAAACTTTCGAGTAACAAAAAGTATTTTAAGAAATATTAGATTTCAGAGAAAAAATAATTTGTTCGAGGAATGTTTGGAGGGTAGAATTTTTTTATCGATTGGCGCTTACGAGATATTTTAATTTGAAAAAAAAACCATAATATTCCACTGTGGGGCGTCTTAATGCCATTGAGTAGACTATTGCAGGTGTTGAGACTGCTATTTGCAGATTAAAACAGGAAGCTAATTGAGGTTTTGATGGTCGTACTGAAATCTTCATACAAAAATTGTACTTTAGCATTGTCGTTACCACTGTCACTATTATTTACTTGATTACTGTCTCAGAGTTACATGTGCCCAGAATGGAAATCATCGTTTGTTATACTTGTTTGTAAAAACAAAGGCAATAAGTCTATTGCACTGAATTGCAGGCCTATTCCTGCTCTGGGGATTGTCGCCCAATTGTTTGATAGTATTGTTGCACTTAAGAAGGTTCGGGAGTATCATTCAAAGGGGCGAGGAAGGGGAAGTCCCCTCTGCCCGCTCAGCTTGGTCCCCTTTACCGCGCACCCCCTCTTGCACCCCACAAACTCAATATTTTCCTTACGTTTAACGTTTGCATTGTTTAAAATGCACTATAACATGCCTCGAAATTTTGCTCACCGAATAATTAAATAATAATTACTTTTAGGTAGATTTTTTTCAACACCTTTGCATTTTTCAAAAAGTTTTGTCCATTTAAGCGAGACAAAGAGGTTACTTTCCACAAGAGCCTATGTTAATCACATGATTTTCGTTGGTACAATTCTTTTAAAAATTACCTATAACAAGTGTTGAAAAAATTCATATTAGTTCTTCGTATTCTAAACTATCAAGAAAACACAATATTATTGTGATCTCTGCATTTTATTATTACTCCCGAACCTCTGTAAATTGAGTTCTTATTTAGCAGATATCTCAGCTGATGAGCAGCATGGTTTTATACGGGGCAGATCCTCAGTTACAAACCTAATGATCTATAGTAACTCGATCTTTGAGGCGTTATAAATCGATTGCCAGCTTGATTTGGTGTACTTCGATATTTCAAAAGTTTTTTATTTTATCGACCACAGTATTTTAATATTGAAGCTTTATCGGATCGGTCCAAGTGGTTCATTGTTGACCTTACTGCGCTCTTACCTTAGTGACCGTATTTAAGCTGTTAAACTGGGTTATTGTTTGCCGCGTTTAGTTAATCTTGGATCAGTGGTACCCCAGGGCTCTTACCCTGGCCCCCTGCTACTTCTTGTTAATATTAATGTTTTAAAAGATTATTTTTCATCGAAATTATTGTTATTCGCAGATGATTGAAAAACTATTAGGATAGTCCAAAGGAAGATGATTGCGCAGCCTTGCAAGCTGTTATAGACAGGTTCTGTAACTAGCGTGAGATAAATAAGCTTTCTTGTAATAAGCAGAAGTGTTGTACTATAACATTTACGAGGTCTTGCCAGCGTATTATGTGCAATGGGAGATATTATTGTTAATAGAGTCACGTATGTTAGTGACCTTAGTGTTATTTTTTAATCTTTTTTTACGTTTATCAAGAATATTTAGAGGGTGATGTTGAAAACTCATCGCATGCTGGGATTTCTCAAAAGGAGGTGCAGTGATTTTACTAATTTGTAATCTGTTATATACGTGCACAAGTCATTGGTTATGCCTGCATTCCTTTATGGATCCCAGGTATGGTGGCCCTCTACACATCAGTCTATTTAGGAGTTAAATAAGATTCAGCAGATATTTCTAAGATTTTTGGTAGTTAAGTCTGACAGGTCTTTCTCTACGTTAGATCATGATTATACTCAGATAGAATTGAAATTTGGGTGGTAGATATCGATCTGCTACACTTATTTAACGATTACTGTCTCGTACATAGAATATTAAATGGTTATTGTGCAATGTAACTCAGTAGTAGCATTATTTGCTCCATGAATAAAATCCGACTCAGCTAGGAACCAAAGACCGATCTTTGAATCGTATACAACGCGCAACTACACTCATTACTCCATTATTCCTCGCTTATGAAGGGTGTTGAATTAACTTCCTAGTGAGCTAGTGGAAACTAATTATATTTATCTTTAAGCCTTTAGTGTTGGACTTTTTAACATCCTAAAAATTTTCTTATAGTGCTGGTATGTTTGCATTTTTTTCATTACATTATGCTTCGTAAAGGGCATTGGCCTGTTGGTTTCTTGAATAAATGAATAAATAAATAAATAAAAATCTCTCCCATGAAACCATAGATTAAATTTCTTATTATCTATGAAACAATAAAACTCTACAATCGTGCTTACTCACCAAATTGTCTACCTTTTAACCCATCACACTTCTAAAATCTACCGTTAGCAGACAACAAGCACCCTAACCCACCTTTTTGAAGAAACAGTGAGTTAAGTCACCTATTATTTTTTTGAAACAATTAAATTCCACTCTGTAAGTAGGCTGATTCATCAAATTATCCATTTTCTGACCTACCTGGAGCTCAGCATATAAATTTTAACAAATATTTTGACTGCCAATTCTATTGAAAAACAACTATGTGCCAATCACTTTTGTTTAAACTCACCATAATTCTTACTTCCGAGAACTGAAACTAAATAAATTTTGTTTTTAAAGTTGTAATCTCATGTTTATCACTAGCATTCTTTAATCGTGTGTTTCTAAATCTTGTACGTCATGATCTGTTGAATATGATCCAAAAGCTTACAAAAAAAAAAAGTATAGACAATCACTAGGTTTTTGATCAGTCAATCAAATATAAGTGTGGCCTTTGTTAAAGAGCCCGATTTCGCACAAGAGTGGCTGATCAACCTGTTGACTAAGAAAGACTCGCTAGGGTTCGGGTTAAGATGTCGGAAAATAGTGATTCAATTAATCTTGGAAGATTAATAAACAGCCATAAAACAGGTGTATTATTCTGCTAACATTCTGGTGATATGGGTCGACTTCCCATAAAAAAATGTATGGAAATATAAGTTAAACCTAATGTTTGTTTTTTTGGTGATGGAATCTGTAACAGTTACCGAGTAGGAGCATCCACAGCAGTATATGATTGTTCAAGAACTCAAAAGTTATTTAGCGGTATCATTTTTAATACTTAACCCTACACAACTTATAATTGAAACTGGTTCTGATCTTGACTTTTTTCATAAGATTTATATAAAATTGTTTTACCAGAATCCACAAAATAATGAGCTGAACACAGCTGTCAGATCTGTTAGTCCCTCTTTGGTTCTTGGTCTGCTTATGGTTTTGAAAAAAAAGTTTTTTGGCTTGATGGGTAACTGAAAAATTTTCTCTGCAGTAGACAAGTTTTATATGTGTGTTTCCGTTAACTATTAGCCAGTTAAAGTAATTTAATGTAAATAAAAAAAGTTCTGAAGTGGGGCCAGAATTAAATGCTTCTCAATGTTGTCCTTCATTCCAAATGTTTGGATTGCATGCTGTAACTCAATAAGGAAAGTTTCTTCTATCACTGCAGATTGTTGCTGTTCCTAAAATTAATTAAAATTATGTTTTCTATTTGTATAGCTCCCAAGGGATAATCACGTTTTGAGTTAACTTCAAAAGCTAATTTACTTTATCTTAATTACAGGTTATCACAAAAATATTACAATGAAGTAGCGAACCCCAATGATATGATTTTGTTTAAAAAATGCTCTTCGAAGTTGAAAAAAAAGGATATTAAATCTACAGTTGGAGGTTTAGAAGAATTTGGTGAAATATTTAAGTTTGATAATGTAATGGTTGATCAGTTTATTAATTAGTCATTGCTTGATATATTATTATAAAATTAAAAAAAAAAAATTTTCAGAGTGAAAATGATTGGAAGCGTACAGTTATCGGTGGAATGACTGATTATTTTAATCAAGATGACAAAATAAATAAACTAACAGTATTGTCACTGCCATGTCTCAATGACGCATTATTAAAATTCGTTAATGCAAATGATAGTAAAGCTTTTGAGGAATTAGTCAAGTAAGAGCTTTAAATATGATTATTCGATATTTTGTTTCAACATTATAAAATGATATAAAAATGTTTTAGCCATAAAATACAAACAACACTTGATCTTTTGGTGCAAGAAAATTTTAATAATACTGATGAAATGCTTGAAGCCGTAAAAAATCATCAAAATTCAAGAAAAGAACAACAAAATGACATAAATAAAGTTGTAAGTTACCATTTTTTTAATACTCATAGATTTTTCGTAAATTATATGTAGTGTGAACAGATTCAGTTTTGTACTGGGACAAATAATTCGTTTTTAGTTTGTTTTTTAGTTTCTAATTCACAATGTTCTACAATACATAAACATCCTTCTTGCCAGTCGTACAATGTGGTCAGGTACAATTGAAACTATTTTTTTTACAAACAAATTTGAAAAGTTAAGTACCTTGTTTTGAGTACATTTCTTCGTATTTGTTACTTTAACCCAGAGTAAAAATTATATACCATAATTTTTTATAACTAAATTTTTAAAAATTGAAAGGTTTTGAAAAATTGTTTCTGAATTTGACCACTTGCAAACAGTAGAAAAGAATCGTCTTTTTTCAGTAGAATATTTTGTCATGGTTTATATTGTTACGTACGATAGCATATAGCTATGCGTCCGTGTTCTCATACTACTTTAGGGCTCGAAAGTATAGAAAAGCAGGGAAGATAAAGAGATAGGAGCTGAGAATTGAGAGGGCAGTTAGTCGAGAGAGTTAAAAGGAGTCGGTCGAAAGAGTTGAGACGAATCGGTCGATAATACACTCTTTTCTCACCAATATAAGTAACAGTTTAGTGCTCGCTGTAGGGTTGGCTTTTGTCGCGAAAATCAAAAAATTTATTTTTTTTGACGCGTGTAATACTTCATTTTTCGGAAACTAAAAACGACTATCAGGAAGCACACACAGTGCAGGGCTGCAAGCATATAACATTAGATGTATTGGAAAAGAGTGAACGAGGGACAATCATATTAACAAAATCACCGACTTACTACAGACAGGTCAAGTAAGAGAGCCCTATACAAATCATTTAGAGTACACATCTTTTTCGTAAAAACGAAAGATATAGCGTGACAGGTTGTAAACAAAGCAGATGGAGTAGCGCCATCTAATATAATATTGGGTCTTGCTCACCTTGTCTCGCTCCCTTGCTGCGCTGCAATTTTCTTAGTTTTTTGGCTTTAAATTTATTTGAAAATAATACGAAGGATTGTTATGATTTATTTTTACTCTAATGAATGGTACTAAACTACATTTTCTTACATTTTAAATATATAAAAAAAAAAACACTCTTTCTATTTAATTCTTTGAAATTGGATAATAGCTTAATATTCAAAGTAGGAAACTTTCTGAACTTGTGATAACATAAGTCTAAAAAAATTTTTTTTAACTGAAAATTCCCTGCAAAATAAATAAGAAAACGTTGAAATCTGTCAATTTGGGCATTTTCATTAATTTTTTTAGCTACTTGTCTTGGACTATGAGCCAGGTGTGAAACAGTATCTCACCCGGCACTCACCGAGATACGTATGTACAGAAAAAAATTTGGTACTTAAACAGCCTAGGTGATTGGACTGTTTGAGTTCAACTACATCTTTGAGGTATAAAGTCGAGCTCAGGACTGTTATACCTCAAAGATGTAGTTGAACTCAAGCAGTCCGATCACCTAGGCTGTTTAAGTACCAAATTTTTTTCTGAGGTGCCTGCGCTAGACTTCATCCCACTTTCTTTAAGTACATGCCATTAGTTAAGCTTTACATCTCTGAATGTAAAAATTTGCATGTCCCTAGTTGAAGACTTAAGCTTTTGACTCATGCAAGTTAAAAAAAAAGAATACATTCTTTGAGAAAAAACAGTGTAAAGTTGAAAATCGAATTTTTACGTATAAACTGACTGTACTATCTAAAAAAGCAGGTCAAAATCTATCTATTCATGTCTTTACGTTTTTTTTCTAACTATTTACCATCCGTTGTAAACAAGATGAAAAAAACGCTTTAGATGCGAATAAAATCCTGCGCACGCCGCGTGTTCTAGTTGGCTTGGACGCATCCTATAGAGATTCTAAATACAGTACCAAATCATATAAGAAAAAAAAATACTTGGTAAAAAACGTTTTATTGATCAGCCCAGTTTTTCTGTTACCCCGACTCAATTGAGTAGGTTATCTGGAGTTTCTCCAAGAGACGTTGTCTGGGTTGCTGGAAGATGTGCCTAAAGCGATTCGAAGGAACATGATTTATCAACACGATGGTGCACCCCCACACTTTTCAGCCAATGTCAAAGCACACCTGAACCAAACTTATCCAGATACCTGGATTAGACAGAATGGTCCCATAAATTGGCCCATAACACAATTACTTTTTATAGGGTAATATCAAAGAGATCGTGTACAAAACACCAATAAACGGCGCAGAAGACTGCCAACAACGCATTATCAGAGCCTTTGATAAGGTATGAGAAAAAGGTCGTGTTCAACGTGCACTTAATAACTTGACACGTAGAACTACTCTGGTGGTTGAAAATATATGTTGGCACATAGAACACCTCTTGTAGCATTAAAATAAAGAAATACAAACAGTATAGAAATAATTTTTTCAATGTTTCATATACCTCATTGAAATAAACTAAAATAAATAAAAAAACAACTCACTTAAAACGAATGTTTACTGGCGTTAATTATTAAAAATAGTTATGTTAATAGTATTTATATATACATATGTTGAAAGCTTAGCCTTGACTTGTGTATGCTTTCATTGATTAAATTTTTTTCTAATTTTAGGATAAGTTGTACTTACGTGTCGGGTTGTTGGGAATTAGCTGCTTGGGATTTTATTTTATAAAAAAATCAACGCAATCGCAAAAAGCGCGTTAGGTCATGTTGAGGATTAGCTACTTAGGAACTTTTTTAGTGGAAAAATAATTGTGGCGGTGATAAGCCCGTCGGGTTATTGAGAATTAGCTGCTCGGAATTTTCTTCAATTAAAGAACTAAACGTGCTAGTAGTAAGCGTACTTAGTTATTTAAAATTATCTGCTTAAGATTTATTTTTGGTAAAAAAATAAGCGCGCTAGAAGTAAGCGCATCTGGTTGTGAAGGATAAGCTCCTCAATATTTAATTTTTTTGAAAAAATTAACGCGCTGGCAAAAAACGCGTTGGGTAACAACGGATTAGCTGCTCGGGGTTTAATTCAATTTAAAAAATAAACGCGCTGACGAAAAGTGCGTTGGGTCATTAAGGATTAGCATCTTGGAATTTTTTTAAGTGAAAAAATCAACGCACTGGTAGAAAGTGGGATAAGTAATAAGGAATTAGCTGCTAAAGATTTTATTTGATTAAAAAATTAAACGCGCTGGCAAAAAGCGCCTTAGATCATATTGGGGATTAGCTACATGAAAGTTTTTGTGTAAAAAAATTACCATGCTGATAATAACCGCGTCTTAGTATGAAGGATAAGCTGCTCGGGACTTTATTTAAGTAAAAAAATCAATGCGCTGGTAGTGACTGTGACGGGTTCCAAAGGATGAGCTGCGCGGAATTTTATTTCAATAAAAAAATCAGCGTGCTCGCAGACAATGTATTGGGTTCATGAGGATCAGCTCGCACACAATGTATTGGGCTCATGAGGATCAGCTGCTTGGGACCAGTGGACAGTGGGTGCTTGGGTACCCAAGTATGAAGTTATGCTTCTATAAAATTATATAATGAACAATATAATTTTGCGTATAAAAATCTTTCTATGATTGTGTACAAAGATGGTGCAATTATCGTAGAAAAGATTATACCTACGTTGATTGGCTATAATGTTAATTAATATTTAATGAGTTCAAGATTATAAACAATTTGTCATGGCATAATACAATAAAAATAATATATAGGCTGGCCAGTACATGACTTCGCTTTCTTCGAATCTTCCGATGATTCCAGAACAACTTCCAGCTGCCTTCGCTGATTACATCTGTAACGTTAGGCTCACATCTATCACATTCGATCCCACACTTACTCCTCGTCCATATTTAATACCCAAAATATAATTGTAAACAGAAAATTAAGCAAAACCATCATGTAGTATAGCTTTCTTCAATAAGGTAGTATTAAGTGCCAGTAATTTTCTCTTCAGGACGTTTATTACATATAGGTTTTTCGACAGATATCATTCAAAAGGCAAACGTTTATTGAAATAGCATGAAAAATACCTACAAAAATTGCATTATGTTGAACTGTGCCATTATTTTATACATGTTACATTTAAAAAAATTGATATTTAACATGTAATCTCATGAAAAAATCACGTCATATGACATTTATATGATTTGTAGGAATCTCCCAATTTTTAAGGTACAAAATATTACTTTTAGATAAACCTATGGAATTGTCAAGTAGACCCACAAGTTGATTTTCAAGTAAATTTAGAAAGACGGTATAAAGTGCGCGTAAGGCATGTATGTGAGAACTTCTACATAAGAAAAACAATTGCTAGCTTTACTGCACACATTAGCGTTCCTCTCACTTATCTGCACTTTTCCCTCATTAACCATGTGAAGAACGTCCTGAAGTCAAAAAACTACTTTAATCACGAATGAAAAAATTGTAAAAGAATAAAACACAATAAAAATTAATTATTGTATTTGTACAGTACAAAAAATTTTTTTTTAATTTTCAAAAATTTTGAAAAAATATAAAAAGTTGTGTTAACAATTATTTATTTATTTTAAAAGTAAAAAATTAACGATAAGTAAGTTAATGTTTATTATTACATAATATGAAAGTTGCTCTGCTAATATATACTAATTTCAAAATTTTTGAAACATGTACCTAAAAAATATATTTCATTAAATAAATTATCTATTTATTTTATGTATAGTAAAACCAAATGAATTTATACACAGTAAATACAAATTAACATTAATAATAAGCAACGACCTGTACGATAAAACGAAGTAATCGAGTTTCTTATATCGGACACGTCCATAGCAGAGTTGGTATGGATTTCAGTCAGTATGCAGGTGATCGAGGGTTCATATCTCTTTGAAAACTTTTTTTTTTTTTTTATTGGTTTAAAGAAAACATAAGTAAAATTAAAAATGAGTGGTGTGGTAAGTATGGTGAGATGTTGTTGTGTGGTGTGGTGTGGTGCAATTGTGTTGCTTAAGGTTTTATTAGCGCAAAAAAATTAATGCGCTAAAAGAAAACGTGTCTGGTTATAAAGGATAATCTGCTTGAGATTTTATTTAAGTAAAAAAAAAAAAAAACGCGCTAGTAGTAAGCGTGTCAGGTTCCAGAAGATGAGGTGCTTAGAATTTTATTTTAATAAAAAAAAACAGCGTGCTCGAAGAAAGTGCATTGGGTTCATGAGGATTAGCTACTCGGGATTATATCCGTGAAAAAAAATAAACACGCTGATAGTAAGCACATTGGGTTACAAAGGATTGTCTGCTTAAGGTTTTATTAGCGTGAAAAGATTAATGCGCTGGTTGTAAGTGCGTCTGTTCATAAAGGATTAGGTGCTCAATAATTTATTCTAATATATATTTAACGTGGTAGCAAAACGTGCGTTAGGTTAGTAGGGATTTTATTTGAGTAAAAAAATCAACGTGCTGGCAAAAAAAGCGTTGAGTCATTGGGGATTAGCATTTTAAGATTTTTATGCATAAAAATCAACGTGCTGGTAAAAAGCGCGTAGGGTTAAAAAGAATTATCTGCTTGAAGTTTTATTCGATTATAAAATACATGCGCTAGCAAAACGCACGTTGCAACGTTGGGGATTAGCTGTGTGACATCCCATGTCATATACTTAATATTTATTACTTCAAAACACAGAGTTTCGTTACAATTTATGAAAAATTAAAGCTCAGCAATCTCGAACCATCGAGTGGTATACCTGCTTCTGCAATCGCGTGACATATAACTTACTTCTTTGGAAACAAGCTACCGTCGCAAAACTCGAACTACACGTGCAACCTCAAGCAATCTTATAAAACGCTCATCTTACAAAATCAATTCGCATCACAGCACCAAATAATGTGATTAATCAACAATTTTAAAATTCCTTACTGCGGATGTACACAAGACATATTGTTTACAGTTTTGACAGCAACTTGTACTTAATGTAAAATCCGAGAGATCAGCAGTTTTAACCATCAGTTGCTGTGAAATTATTGCACGACTGTGCTCGTGTCAGTCGAGGGTAATTAGGTTAAACTCTGATTGGTCGTTCGGATCCCCAACTTGATGCGTCCTCCTTTAACGCAAGAGTATAAAAACTCCTCGCACATAACAGTGTTGGCCTTTTCTCTTTTATCAAGTGCTCCGAAGTAACTATGAAGGTTAGAGAGTGAGTTCTGTCGCGTCTTTTAAGTGGATGTAAGACTTAGTTCGGTGATTAAGCTACGTGTTAATAGCGTGCATTTCAAGCAAATGTAAGACTTAGTTCGGTGACCAAGCTGTGTAAGAAAAGCTCGAGTGAACCAGGCCATTGTAAACTCACCTAAAAAATGAATCAAGGAGGAGCAAGAAAAAAAGGACCGTCGACTTGGCTTTCAACCTTAAAAGCAGAAGCCTAGTTACTGTCATTGCTACGAGTGCTCTCGTGTAGGATTAGGAACATCATTGCGGTCAACCTTGTAAGATCTTGCGACTGCGTGTGCGCAAGCAGCGGCTAACCAATGATCATAGGAGTAAGTTAGGTTAAGGAAACTATAAATTGTATAACATTGTAAATGCAAATCCGAAACTTAATTCTTAATTCAAAAACATTCCAATTACTAAATTACATGAAACATTTCAAGATCTAATAATTCTAATTGATTGGCACATAATTCTTACGTTAATGAATAAATTGAATATCGAGGAAAAATAAAATAGACACTGTATGACAAAAACCTTTACAAGGATGCGAGATAAACAGATGAATAAGATACGCTACTACCGTATGACATAAGACATAAACTCTAACAGTAAGTCAACGCCAGCTCAGCGTACACCACTCCATACATATCACTCGGTGAAACTTAGCTACGCCGAGTCAACAATTTCAAAGAATAGTATACCGCAAGTAAAAGTAAATAAGGCCTTTGGGCCAATGGCTGGTTTTTGGCACACAAAAATGAAATTTATTTGTTTGTAGAACGAATCTAGGATTTCCGCCCTTCACTAATAGAAGTTTGGACTTAACAATTTCCTTAAATTGTTACAATTTATAAATGTTATAAAATTTAAATTAAAAAATTTTATCCTATATTACATTTTTTATTTCTGAATCATTGTCACAGTATATTTGTTTAAAAGTGCCATTTTTATTTTTGCATTTTGATAAAGCTACATATGATTGACCATGAGAGAACGAAGGCTTCTTTTAGTATATACCAAAATCATGGAAACTTTGACCTTGAGAGTTATTTGTAGTCATAGTAAATGCTGAAAAGGGAATTGCTTTCTGCACAAATTTAATGGTAAGGAGGAAATATTTCCTGCGTTTAGTGTTATTTTTGGTACAAATGCTTCATATGCATTTTTTGCTTACGCATACGAAAGGGCGCTGCAACAGCTCTAGCTCTATACTTCTATGTACATGGCCTCTCTTTTTACTGCTGGTGCGTTGTGAATATCGTAACTTACAATATATATATAT
>NW_019379510.1:1452994-1478080 GCF_000648655.2 Copidosoma floridanum | reverse complement strand
GACGTCAAAATACAATTCATCGTAGATGTAAGAATCCAAAAAGAATTTTTATTCAAATTGCATCCGAGAATAAATCAGAAATTGAAAATATTGTTTAGCTAAAAATTTTTCAGTAATTAAAAAATATGTAACTTTGAAGATCGTCACATTAAAACAGACGTATGTTATTTCATAAAAACCATGAAAAAAAAATACGTGAAAAATGTGAAATGGGTTTTAAAACAACAGATGGGTTAAAATGACACAGAAAATGTCACAACATTAAACTAACAGAATGAATTATTGTTTTAAAAGCTTCATTGTGTTTGTCTATGTAATAATACCTCCTCTTGAATTCTGTCTTTTACTTAATGAAGTCCTCAAGTAATCAAGAATTTTATATTTGGGTAAAGTAGACATGGACCAGAAAGAGATTTGAAATGTAAAAGTTCAACTAAGTTAAACTAATAATGGTACTTCAGAGACACATAGTGAGTAAGGGGCAGCGAATGGACAGTGGGAGACCTACGATGAGTGACTTAAAAAACCCAAAAAACGAGGTATGACTTAAGTACTAAATTGCTTTTTTTTTTTAACATTTATGATGGTAAAACATTAGATAAATAAGTACTTTATTGGGGGGAGGTGGAGGGGGAGTGAGAGGGAGCTCACTCAAATATATAATTTGATTAAAAATGACGTTGAAACAAGCAAATAACTACGTATATCGAGGGGGAGCTAAGGGGGAGAGGGGGGGCTGAGACTCCCTTTCGTCAATACAACTATATAATACAGGGATATATATATATATATATATATATATGTATATGTATAAAGGTATACAAAGGCATGCAAAACAGTTGCCAGCGCTGCCCCATGCTTGCTTTCCCCTCACTGTACTCTACATTTTTCCTATTACTGTAATGAACGTTGTTAAGTAAATGCTATATTATATGGTACTCGTTTCGTGGCAGTGCCGTAGAAAGATAAGAGAGAGAAGAACAGTGTTATTGTTGTTCACTCGACGTTATTGTTCTCTTTAGTACCGCTGGCCTATTTCTTTATGATGACTTCCTCTGCATTGGCATATCAAACGTATGGTTATACAAGGCTGTGTTCGCTTGCTCGCTCGTTTTACTGGTTAACTCCCCATATAAGGTGGGGCTACAGAAACTTAACTTTAAGAAAGAAATGACCGAACCGACCGATTAGAGCAAAAATCGAGTGCTCGTAAAGGTTTTCACAATACATGAAAATGGTTGTTGGTGAATGTTGTTTAGAAATTAGCTTAAAAGTGTTCAGACTGTGGACAGAGTAAATACATTTAGAACAGTTAGGCGCATACATTGTATTCTTACTCGTGGCACGTTAAAATAGTGTAGGGAGCCAGAAAAAACCCATGAGAGATGTGGGGGGCTTGGAGGGCGTGAAACTAAATGTCGAAATCACGTAAAAAATAATCGAATTTTACCTCATTTTGCGGGAGGGCTATTCGTAACAATCTTTTTTAGTGTGGTGGCGCAAGGGATATGAGGAGGGGGGAATCGTGACTATCCCGCACAAAACAACTAATTATATAAAGTTAATCTAGGAGCGGCGTTGGCTCAGTGGTAAGCGTGTTTGTTACTGATACAACGCGTTTGTAGGGGTCGTGGGTTCGATTCCCGGTAAATGCAGATTTTTTTAACAACTGTTTTCATCAAGAAAAGTTCCTATGTAACCCCGGCTATTTCGGGACGGGTTCTTCCGTGGAATTTTTCTTCAGAGTAATTCTAGGGTTTTTTTCTTGCCCCACAGGTTTTCGAGCCTGGGTAAATGCGAAACAGTGTTAGGACTATAGGTGACAATTAGCGGATCCGATGCCAGGTGTCGGGCAGGGATCGCCGGCCTTACTGTCGAGGAGAGGTCGATGGAACATGGAGCTTCTCCGGGGATGCTAATTAGCCGAGATCCGATTCTCCGGCAGAGAGCGCTGGCTTAACCTGCGAGGAGTGGACATTCTGGAATATGGAGTCTTCTCCGGGGACAAGCTACACAGTGGCGAGTGGACCCGATGTACCATTGGTGCAGAGAGTGTCAGCTTAACTGGCAAGGTGTTGCACCGGAGATACTCACACTTTGCCCATGGATTCAGGTATGACATCAGTAAAAAGGGTTGGAAATGGATGTGGCAATACACCCCCACACATAGGTGGTGAGTGGGTGGCCCCAGCGACTAGGCCAGTAGGCTGTCGCGGTAACCTAGTAGAAAAAAAAATATTTATATATAAAGTTAATCTATCTATTTCGTGGGCAGTGTAAAAGTGATGGATATTAGTAGTAATTACTTATAAAATGTTAACACGTTAAAATTCTTCTAATAAAAAATAGTGTAAAAACTAGTTTGCATGGTAGACTAAAATAAATATCAAGTGGGGAAACCGTGGAAGGCTGTAGCGATTTTTTTTAATATTGTGGGGGCTATAAGGAGATTTTGGTGGTAGGGCTATAAAAAATATTGTTGTAATCATCACTTCAAGGTGTGTGTGTGTATTTTTTATAAAGTTTAACTTCATAAAAATAACGTAAAAACTGATGGAATTTTACCTTATTTAGAGGGGTGGTTGAGGGGGTTGGAGGGGTGTCTGTGTAGAATAACACTTTAAAATAACTACATAATATAGAAAGACATAATATGAAGATTTGATTTTTCACTGTTATTGTCTTTGGATCCATATGGTTTAATCTGAAGCATTTTTGCGTTTCTGTACCCTATGCAACAACCAAATTTTATCTACAAATGATGACTGGTGTTGAATTCTAAGTTAGTGAATCTTGTAATTGTAAGGGTAAGTGAACCTTGTAATCTTGTATGCGTTTTAACTGTGTTTTACCATCAATGTTTTATTTAACATTTTATCATTAGCATATTTTTACAGATTAACTTTCATTTTAGCTTATTATTTTTCTTGCGTATTCTATTTAATTTTTTTGTAAACATGGAAAGGACTAAAGACTAAACCGATTAGTGGGAGGCATGGATAATAAAATTACCGAACTTAAACGTAGATTAGAGACCACCAAAAATTCTAATAACCTTTCGAGATTAGCTCAGAAGAACACGTCTTATATTTTCTTGACTTGTGTGAATAAGACCCTGGTCTGGCAGCCCTCTACGATTAATTATAAAATCGCTCTTTTAATACATACGGTGGCTTAGTAGATGAACTAGGCTGCTGATCGTTTTTCACATCTCTTCCACCTGATGATTTTCATGTCTCGTCTATCAAGTCACGTACTGATTTTAGTGACTCTGCTTCATCGATGTACTTTCATATATCTGCTCTACGGTCTAAAATCTCAGCTAGTGTTTTTTAAATTTCATCAATGGGTGACAAGTTTTTGACCTCACCAGACGCCTCGACTCTGAAAAATACGTGGCAGCACTGAAAAAATTTTAGAAGTTAGTCTACCAGAGCACTTGCAAACACTTCAAGAGCCCTAGTCCAGCCCTATTCACATGGTTAGAAAAAAGGATGGCTCTTGGCGTATCTGTGGCGATTATCGGTGCCACAACGCCTGTACGACACAAGAAAAATTTTCTATCCCTTACTTGCATGATTACTTGATCAATTTTCTCGGCAACAAGTTATTCCTGGATCTTGATCATTACAAAGCATACTGTCAAATCCCGTAGCTCCTACTAATGTGGCAAAAATTGCCGTTACCTCTCCCTTTAGAGTGGTTGAGTACGTCTCTATACTATTCGGTCTCGAAAACGCCGTACAGTATTTTTAAACTTACGTCAATAGGGCTCTGGGTGATCTAAATTTCATTTTTGTCTACTTAAACGATATTCTGGTTTGTTCCTCTACTGATGAACATCAAAAATATCTAGAATCGTTTTTGAGCCCCTCACATTTTTTGGTTTGAAAATTAATATTTCTAAATGTAAGTTTGTTAAATTGGAGATAATCTTCCTTAGTAACCTCATTGACCAGGAAGATTCTAGACCTTTCCAAAACAAAGTACAGGTGATTGCTGACTATCACAGGCCTAAGACCATTGTTGACAAGGCAACTATTTTGTCATATCTCTTTTCTAATTGCAAACTAAAATTCTGATCTGAACTTGTAATCAATGAGACAATCACTGTAAATTTAGATTATAACTTTTGTGATCAAAGATTACATATTTAATTAATTCTAAGCTCAAAATGTTGTGTCCTAGTATTTATCTTTTCTTTGTAAACAAATTTTATGTATTATTTTTACCAATACCGTTGTGACTTGGCTGAAATATAACTGAGTTTTATATAATTCTAAAATTCTTTTTACTTTCATAATACTACATGTTTTTTAATTTTATAAATACTGCGTTACTGGAGGTTAAGGAATGTGTGGAAACTCAATCCAATTGGCCAAAAGTAGAAGCATTCCCCTCTTCCTACGCGTCTCATGTATCGGTTTCGTCGAGCTGGTCTGTTACGCAGTTCAGCTCATACTCAGTCGTCGCTCAAGCTTACTCAATCAGGGCTGTACTTATAGCTCGTGCTAATTAGCACACGTAGTTAAACATACTGAATCAATAAGTTATTGTTATCTTTTGTAGCTAAGAGAAGCGAGTAATCATCCTGGCTTGATCCACCTCCCAATAAATCTCTTGAACACAGCAAACTTAAGGCTGCCCTGTTCCTGGTTGGTGACATAACCAGCACTGCAGTACTGGCTACAAGACGTTCGCTTAAGTTTTTTTAAAAAACAGAAAATTTTCAATCGATCATAATAATTTTTTAATGGAGGTTAAGATATTATCATGAATCATAACTATTATTATTTTGAAAAATTTTTGTCAGAAAATTCAAATTTTGAACTGCTGATTATGTCTTATTTTTTTAAGAAATTACTTTTTTCAAAGATATTACAGCATCTTTCGAAGTGATTGTAATAATTTTTGATAAAGGTTGAAGATAATATCAAGTATCATTCCTGACAATTTGTGGCGCCTCAGCTTGGCATACAAACTTCGCGCTGTTTACGTAAGCTAATTGAATCAGTTTACCTAAAAAGTCTTGTAAGCTAAAGTTAAATATCGTTTTTTTCTTTCACCTTACACACAAAATTTTCTTAAAATATTATTAAGTAAGAGATGACATCGAAAGGCATTCTTGCCCATGCTGCCCTGCACACTGTCTCTCAGATATAACCTACAGCGTCTTCACTTCGAGATGCTCAAACGCTAAGATACGTAGCCTTTTACGAGAAGTTTGCCGACATCTTTGGACCAAACTTCAGCCCCGTCCAGGTATCAGGCCTTCCTGTCAGGCACACTATCGTAACTACTTGGCCACGCGTCTTCGAGCGTCCTTATAGGTTGGTCGATGACAAACTAGTAGCTGCTAAAAAATCTTTTGCAGATCTCCTTGAAAAAGGTATCATTCGATCGTCTTCGAACTAATAGGCAATCCCATTATATATGGTGCTGAAGGAGAACTCCTGGTGCGTCACAATAGATTACAGTAGACTGAATGTCTGCACCATACCCGATGGGTACTCATTGCCCATCATAGAAGACCTTTTATAGGAGAGCAACGGTAACATCTTTTCAATAAATAATTTACAAAAAGCTTTTTACCAAATCCCTGTAGCCAACAAAGACATGAATAAGACAGCCGTCACAACACCGTTTGGTATGTTTGAATTTCTAGGCACTCCACTAAGTCTACGCAATGCGGCACAGTCAATGCAATGAAAGTTGACTTTGTGCTACGAAAACTTTCGTTTGCTCGAGCATACGTAGACGACATCATTGTAGTATCCCAAGGCCATGACGAATACCTTGAGGTAGTTTTTCAAAACTCTTTGGGATAACAAAGTCTACGTCAATCAAGGCAAGTGTTCTTTAGGTACTCCCAGATTTCTCCCGAAGGATTCTAACTACCTCTAGTGAAATTCAAAACCATTAAGCAGTTCCCTGAGCCCATCAATATAATGTCATCAATACATGGGACCACATGGAGTCATCCAACGCACCGAGCATGTGTAATTGACGTCAATGGACGGGAGAAAGTCGTTTCAAGCATCCAACTAAAATCATCCTACCTGGAAACAGCAGAACTGAAACCAGCTACCCAGACCATCCAACCTACAATTCCAAAACCAACGCAGTAAGTAGAACAACAACAACCAGAGCAAACGACTCCCTCGACTGATAATTTTGTATGAACTCTAAAACAATAGACAAAAAAGACGAACAGTAAAGTCTTGTTCCGAGATTTACTCACACTAGTGACATGAGAGGGAGTGGCTGTAGCGCCCTAGCTTGAAATACAAATCTCGCGTCGTCCACGTAAGCAGACGCATGTGCTGAGAGAGTCTTTTGACTAACTTAGTTGAATCCTCTCACTCGCAACCGTGAACAAGCGTCTCGTAGCACTTCACCTGATCAACATGATTTTGCGACGGTCTCCTTTGCTCTTACACAAACATTGGGGCTTGCCACAGCAGAGGTGATGGAAGTTGGTCAGCACTGTCAGCTGATCAGATATCAGCAGCCAGCTACTCAAGTTACTTATCATGCAACTGCCTAACGTTCCATGCGTTGCTCATGGCTAAGAGCACACGCGTGTTTTTTTTCTCTTTACCAGTGTACTGTGAATCCTATTGTCAAAATGCACCTTCTCTGCTTAATGCTTCTTAAGATCTCAAGAAAATGTTGAAAATGTTTTTTTAATATTTGGAGTGAAAATCAAACTTTAAACAACTGTTTATTTCACTTTTTCAAAGAAATGAAGTAGTTTTAAAGATATCTTCGTGGATTGTTAATTGATCGTAATAATTCTGAATAAAGGTTAACAATAGTAGCAATTACTGTAACTGTGAAGTTTTGAAAATTTACAGCGTAAAATTCAACTACTTCGTTTATTAAAGTACTTTTAGTTATAATACATAAGTATTGTTAACTTTATAAAATTAAAAGTATAAATTAAACCTTCGTGATCTTTCTTCGAAGTTAAATATGTTTAATGGCAGACTAGCCAGCTATCGCATTGAGAACCGTGATGATGTCATTATGGCAAAATTTCAATTATTACCGTCTAACAGCAAAGCAGGTTTTTCATAAAAAATAAATCTTATACTCAAATAAATTTGTGAATTCACGTCTAGGTTAAAATTATTTTTATAGTTGGATATTTTCCATTGACCCGAATAACCTCTGCTCGTACAATTTTTGTATCTAGTTCACGAAAAAAAATTTCAAGTGCGATGTCCACTGCAATGAAACTGCATATGACACAAGAAGTCATTAAAAAAATTGGTAAATACAGACATTACTTCTTTAAGACATGACAACAACCTGCATTTAATTTGTTTTGTTAAAAATTTAAAATAGATGGTCATCTAGTGGTTTTGAGATTTTTTTTTCATCTTGAAATTACCTTAGTTCCTTTAAAGGAAAAATTACCTATCAAAACAGGAATTTTTTGCTGTTCTTTACCCAAGTGTAAAAATAGGTGTTTCAGTCAGGAAAGCTGAACTTAAACTTAAAATAGCCTTATAGACCAAGTTCAAAAAAATTAAATACTAATATGTCATTTAAAAAAAAGGATTTAATTGTTAAAAAAATTTGTGTACTTTTAATTACATTTTCTTTGTTACTTGTGAAATTGAATGAAAATATTAGCCTTCTACTATCAAATTATTTCTAAATTTTTTTTACTTGTTAAATGAATCTTATAACATCTTGTTAACAATTTATAACAAGCTTCCCCTTGTATTGTTGAAGATTTGTTATTTTACTTCTCTTAAATTTTTCTTGTCAAATATAAACCTTGAAAAATTAACTTATAATGTTGTTCTATTTTAACGATAATTTATAAGCTTGATTAAAAAATCCGGAATGATTACAAATTGTTTTTGAAGATTTATTGAACGACGGTAAATTGATTGACATAGAAGAAAAGTACTCTATTTTCTATAAAACTACTTTCCATACTTTTCCAACATTTAGCGTAAAAAGAAATATTCCAACATTTTTTCTGTACCTACCAATTCATTTATCAATAAACGTGTAAATTCAGTTATTTTTTTTATTTACTTCTATACTTTTTTGTGTTTCATTCATGTATTTTAATTAAGTTGCTGATTTTGTACAGATTTTTAATTTTTATTTTGTGACTTAAATAATAAAAATAGTTTTGATTTAAAAATCAGAGTTTGTATTGCTATAACAAACTAAAAATATCTTATAAAGAAGTACTACGATACATCCGATATGAAGTATAACTTTTCTAAAAAAAATTGTGCTTCGAATAATCTAAAGTTTAATAAAAAACGTTACATTTTAGATTATAAGTATCTGAGTACTCTTTCATGATTACAAGATGTATTTTTCTCTCTCCATGCCTAATGGACTACAATAATTTGGGCTCATTAGATTCCTGAAAGTAACAGCTAGATAGATCTTCTTGTTAGTTTACATAATATAATCGATGAAATATTTCATTCATAGTAAATTATTAAAGTAGAGTAGTCGATTAAGTAGAAACTCTTGTGCATGTTGAATATCCTTGATGATAAAAATTGTGTTTAAAATGTGGCTCTCTAATTGGAGTTTTATTTTCTCCATGACTTGCAGTGATTGTTTTAGAGTACCTTAAAATTTTTATTATTTTCTCTTGTATAGAATTGGTTGAATTACATTAAAGACATGTAAATGATTGCATCCTCACAGTACATGCAGATTTTATTTCCATCAGTGTACATAAATTGAATAGCTAAAATTTTTTCATGCAGCTTCTTCTTGGAACAAAAGTTAACTTTACAAAAAATTAAAATAGTGTTTTCTATATTTGATTAATATTTTAATCTTGATAGTTTAAAATTGAGATTATAAAATATTTATAACATGAAAGTGAAATAATATAGAAAACGTTATCTACCTTATTTTATTGAAAGATATATCAAAGATAGAATGAATATTGTTAGTAAGTTAAAAAATGTAACGTCTTTGTTCAATAATTAAAAAACAGTCTTCAAGATCTAATTATTGTTTTCACTAGAAGTCCACTTAAGTGCTTTCAGAGAGAGAGGTGTTACTATAAGAATCAAGTACTTGTAGTGAGAAGCAAGTACAAATTCTTAATATTTTAATTGAAAACAATGTTAAGTCAGTATATGTTAAAAACGTTAAGCATATGATTGTGCAAAGAAAATATAATCATAAAAGTAAAATGTCAATTGTGTACATTAAAACATAAAAATATATTAGAACTAGTAGTGTTGCAAGCAATTTTATAGCATATGAAAATTAAGCCGTGTTTTCGACGGTTAAAAGTATAAGAGTTATGTTAAAAATTTTTAATGCCTTAAAAGCTGAATGTATTCAAGTACTTCTTTCACCTAATGAATAAATATTGAGTCATGCTGGCATAATGATTATGAATTGAATGAAGCCTATAACTTTACTGATATTTTTTCGAAATGCCTATTATATTTATTTTACAACTTACAGAATAATAGTGTCTTAGAAAACAAAAATGTTACTACACCGCAGATAATAAATTCATCGTCCAAAGATGATAACGATAACAACGGAGCTAACGACATACCTCCATCAGCGAGGGGAAGAGGTCATGTAAGAGGGAGAGGAAGAAGCGCTAGCACAAAGATTGAAACTGTTACTCGTGCTCCAAGAAAGAGATCAATAGCTAAAATACCAGCTCTCGATATAACTATGGACAAGGACAACGATAGACAGTCGATTAGTTTGTGGAGAAAGGTCAGTAAATATTTTAAAAAATTAAAAAATATATATTATTGCAGAGGAATAAATGCTGAACGTGTTGAAAAGTGATTGACATAATATTTTTGTTTTGTAGAGTTTACTCGATCACTGATATAATAAAAAAAAGAAAAAAATACTGGAATACTGATATAATACTAAAAAGATATTTTAATCATTAGATACATTTGTCTTCTACAAACTAAGCATTAGGGGGCTTCGACGTTTAGTAATGTAACAAGCAAGGATCTTCTCTAAAATATTTAAAAAATGAATTAATGTCACTTTATCAAAATTGTCATATCATGGTCATATTTTAAACTGTAAGTCTTGCAATTTATAAAAAAAAGTATTAAAATAGTGTCGAAAAGACTTTTCGACTTTCTTACTATCATCTGTTTGTACGACGACAATCTCATTCTTTTTTCAGTTTTTGTAAAATCTCAGTTACCAATATTTTGTTCTAAGAATAAAAATAGATTTCTTTAAAAAAAGCGGTTTTTACAAAAAGATAATTGTTTTCCATTTAATGCGTACTTTTAAAGGTATAGTCAGTTTCTTGATGATTTGCGTAAAGTTACATGTTTAATTGACGGTTTTATAAAAGCCATTTTAAAAAGAAATATATCATTGGCCCGTTATTTCCTTATCACTAATAAATTTGACATGTTTTATCAACATAATCTCTAAATTTTATAAATGTTTGTCGTCCGGTTTAAAAATGCTAAAGTTCTCCAGTGCATTATATCCATGTAACATACGAGGTGTGTTCAAAAAATAATTCTCGTTTCATGAAAAAAAAAATTTATTTCTTCATCAATATCTATTTTGTCCCCTTCAAAAAAATTCCCCTTGGATATAATACACTTATGCCAACGCTTTTTCCAATCCTCGTAATACTTTTGAAACTCGATCTTTGTAATAGCTTTTAGCTTTTTCAGCGATTCGCTTTGAATGTTATCTATGCTTGTAAAACGACGGCCTTTTAATGTTGTCTTTATTTTTGAAAATAGAAAAAAGTCAAATGGAGCCATTTTTGGCGAATATGGAGGCTGAGGCATCGTTACAGTTTTGTTTTTGGCCAAAAATTCACGAACAAGCAATGAAGTGTGAGCAGGTGCATTATCGTGGTGCAAAAACCATGAATTGATTGCCACAAATCCAGACGTTTTTTTCGGATTGCTTCATGCAAACGGCGTTGAACTTGTAGGTAGTACTTCTTATTAATTATTTGACCTTGTGGCAAGAGTTTATGATGCACTATGCCACTTTTTTCACGTTTTCATAGGTTGTTGATGTGCTTGGGCGTCCAGGTCGTTCGTCATCTTCAACGTTTTCGCGGCCATCTTAGAAACGCTTATACCACTCGTAAATCCTTGCTTTACTCATAGCAGACTTACCATATTCCTTTGTTGACATTTTACAAACTTCACTACACTTTATTTTATTTTTTACGCAAAAATGAATACAAATTCTTTGATCCATTTTTTTTCACAAACGTAAATCGCTGAGCTCGAAAAACACGTCTAACGTTAGCGGCTGTCACTCAAAAAGTAAGCAATAAAAATTGCAGAAAATTGTATCGTACTTCAGGGGCATGTGTACCAACGTAATAAAAAAAAATTTTACACAGGTGGACTCTCCAAACCCGCGAAATTTAAAAATTCTCATTACTTTTTGAACACACCTCGTATAACATTCAAATAAATTGATGTTGTAAAACAGACTTTCTACCCGTAAAATTTTTCTTCTTGGATTCTTAAAAAAATATCAGTGAAAAACTATTTCAAACTTAACAACATCTACTGAAAAAGTCCAATCTATGCATGATTGTTATGTGACTGCATTCACCGTAACGAAGCTTGCTAGCATTATCTGTGGCTTGCAAAATTTGTATGTTGGCACTATTCCAACTCATCGAAACGCTCAACGTTGTTAACGTATAAGCGGTAGATATGAAAAAGTAGCATTTATAATTTATATTTGTCTTACAAGAACGGAAAAGAATTATAACATGTAAGAAAAGAAAGTTAAGTGTAATAAATAAGTTTTTTTTGTATTAAAAACTAAAAACACTTTGAATGGAATAATCGAAAGTGAGCTTGTATTTATGATTTCTATAAAAATTAGTTAATAGAAAATTGGTATCAAGAAGTAAATAAGGTGCTGTTGGTTTTCAGCACCTTTAATATAGAAAACAAAAGAGAATTCACACGTTATTTACTGAAATGCACATTATTTACTGGATTGAGGACAGAATCGGCAATTGATTCGAAACTAAGTCAAAAATTAAGTACTCCAGTTTATTTGAATTTCTTCTGTGTATTTTTTTGTTGCGACGTTTTGCTGGCTTTTTTTGTCAGACTCATTAAGGGCCTTCAGTAAATTAGCGAGAGATTCTACCTTATCAACAGGTTTACCTTACGACATTTTTATTAGTTATTAATTTTATTGCTAATTTGACACAAAATGATAACAAGAGGCACAAATCTGGTACTTAAAAGAATTATATAAGTTCAAAGTTTTCATAATCCATTAAATATGAAAGCTTAAAAAATGTAACGCGTGATTATTAAAGTTGCATCTTAATATACGACAAAAACATCGGTATAATAACCTTGGTATTCTTTTACAGCTACATGATGCAACTTTTTAGCTTCAATTGTCAATGGATAATGACGAATTAAGGGTTACATTATTCTTTGAAGTAGAAGCTTTGTATCTCTTCTAATCAGTTTGCATCAAGTTAGCTATACCATTGATAAATCATTAATAAAAATGTACTATGGTAAAGCTGTTGATAAGGTAGAAACTCCTACTAATTTACTGAATGCCCTTGAGATAAATAAATTAATTTTACGTTTTTACGGATTCCTGATGTACAAACACATAACTAAAAATAATACAAAACTTTAATTTTTACCTCACATATTTTATGGGAGTCATTGAATACATAAAATATTGTTACGTTGAAGCTGGTGTAACAGTTAGCTTTATATTTAGGCCTAAGCTTTTGCAAAATAGCCTGGAGACATGATAGAAAGGTTTAACTACGGAGCACTGAGGTGGCAACAAGATGGATGATTGTAGAGAAGGCTAGCTAGCTACTCGGCCATCGACATTTTCACCAATGGCTTGTAACCGGCCATTTATTTGGAATTTTCAAGTTGTTTGCCTTTCAAATTAAGATAATCGTTTAGCCACTAGCATTTGTCACTAGTGACACACTATCTAGCGTTAAAAATTAATTTTTTAAATAGAAGCTAGTTGTCTAGCCGTCGGCATTTACACCAACTGTCACACAGCGTAGTATTGAGACTTAATTTTTTCAAAATAAAAGCTAGTTGCCCGGCCCTCGGCATTTACACCAACTGGTATATAACGTAGTGCTAATACTTGATTTTTTCAAAATAAAAGCTAGATTCCTGGCTGTTGGCACTTACACCAACTAACACACAACGTAGTAGTAATACTTTAAGTATTCGTTTAGTTAAATTTTTCTTTCACCACCTGCCAGGTCACCAATATCTGGATTAAATGGCACGCAGTAGTGGGTCTTACGCGAAAAATTATGGGCATGCTTAAAAATTTACTTTAAGTGTAAATGTTACTTACTTTTTTTTTTGTATAAAAAAAAGAGTTCAAAATTGACCTTCGAAACGAGATCCAGATGGCCGAATTTAATTTAAATCCAAACGAATTGGCTAGGTTCTCTAGGTCACGTATATGCACCGACCGGAAGCTCCAGTTCGTGTGTCTAGTCTGGCTACTGCCTTAGGTATACACCCAAGCTTCCCTGGCCATAATTGGCCACAAATTATATTGACTGGCTCGTGAAGGAAACCATGGGTTTATAGAGCCGAAAATTTTGCCTCCTTGGCGAGAGGCAATGAGACATACATAAGTTCTAAGAACTAGTCTGCATCATCTCGTGGTAGGAAGAGGGAACAATTTTCTATGTTTTTTCCGTCTCCCTTTACATATATTGTTTTGATTTTGGGGTAATGCTCATTTGTTAAGGAATATCATATGGCAGCAATACTGGTTCCAGCATCCGCTCATCAAAAATAGATCGCATTACAGTTAACGTAATTTTTTGGTTTGATGGCTCTTGATATAAGAGTGCTAAGAAAAAAGAAGGAGAAAGATACAGTATGCTGTTGTCGAGTTTCATTGAGCGAACGTTGGCCAACATCCTTGCTTGAGTGTCGATTTATTCAATTATGTCAACCTTTTTACGAATAACTAAGGCAGAGACAGAAAGGATAGAAAATAATTATTGAATTTCACCAGACAATATAAATAAATTTGCTAACGCATAAGAAAAGAAGGAGAAGTACACCAGTTCTCATGTCGTTATTTTATTCGGTTTCTCCTTACACGTGCGTCACGATGTGCTAGCTCCGGTGATTGGCATATATGTATGTATGGTGTTTAAGTTAATATAAAAAATCGGACTTAAAAAGAGAAAAAAAAAGAGGAGGAGGTACAGAAAAAAAAAAAAATACGCCAAGTGCAGCCTTAATGTAACAATATACGCCTATTTTCACAGTTTATAGAAATATAAACTCACTCGCCTAAGGAAAACTTTACTGTGGTAGTAATCTGAAGCCTGAAGAAATCCAAAGAATAACTTTTATTAAGTAGTAGCCTTTTAACCTTTTCAACATTTGCACTTAAAAAATATTTGCTGAATAATAAAATTCTCTTGTCAATAAAATTAGAAAAATAAATTTTTTTTGTTAACTGAATTACTTAAAAACAAATTTTAAAAGCATCCTAATAGCAAGAATTATCCTGATACGTTCCTACTTAACTGTTGAAAATAAATGAGCTTAGAAAAAAAAAAGAGTTAAAAATATATCTTCTACAATAAACTTAAGTCCATTATTATTAATATTCCATATCAAACATAAGACACCTTGCCTCAGCAACGGTTACCCACTCACTTAATATAAGTATCGTCATCAAAAATGTATTAATCACGCGACCCGAGAGCTCCTACGCATACCCATGGCCTAGCATCTCAGCGCCGCGCGCGTAATTTCAAATTTTCTTATATTCTAACACACCTTCTTGAATTTGAAATTTCATAATGTTACAAATTCGAATCAATAAAGTTTTCATTTAGAATCAATCTTATATCCTTTCTAAACTTAACAAATTTAATTCTCCCTAGTGCCTTAATAAAAGTGTCATTATCTTCTGAGTTTATTTTAACTATATTAATTATACCATTTGAATGATTCTCGTTTACAAAGTGAAAATGTGTTTTGATATATTTTAAGTTTTTTCATATAATTACCAAATTTAGCAATACTAATCGCACCAGAGTTATCTTGAAAAACATTTATTGGTTTATTAAAAATAACTAAGAAATTTTTTAAAATACTCTTATCTATAATATTTCGCTTACGCTTTCGGACAATGCCAGATACTCAGCTGCTGTCAAAGATTTCGTTACGCTCCCTTGTTTCTTAAATTTCCAATGCATTACAGAATTAAACAAATTTACAACGTAACTAGTAGTTGATTTTCTATCAACCACATTATCTGCCCATTCTGCATTAACAGAATTAGACAAGATATCGAGTTTAAAATTTCTTTCATACGGTAACTTAATGTCTCTTGTTACATACAAATATTTTAAAATTCTTATTGTATATTTGTAATGAGTTTGATTTGAACAGTTTTGCAATCTACTTGAATAGTTTACGCTATAGCTGATATCTGGTCTTGTTCCTGAGCTTATTCATTGTAGTGCTCCTATCAAATTTCTGTAGTTTTTAAATTCAGATGCCGACTGTGCGGGTTAACATTATAAGTTTTTCTCCATTAGAGTTTCATATAATTTTGCGTTTATTGCACATCATACTTTTCGGCTAAAGATTTCATATATCTTTCTTGATCTAATGTCATTATACCACTTTTACGATTATAGTCAATGTTTATACCAAGATATGTATTAACATCACCTATGTCTTTTATCTTAAATTTTTTTGTTAATACCTTTTTAGTTTTGTTAATTTTATTTTGATTTTCACTACATACCAATAAATCATCAACAAAGAAAATTACGTACATTGAATCATACCCATCATGTATATAATACAAACAATAATCATTCAAAAAACTATTTCCACATCCATGTGATTAATAAATAATTAGATGATTTTGTAAACCTGCTTTTTTGAACCTGCATACTCTTTCTGTTCCATCATTATAACCTTCCGGCTGTTAAACATACACTTCAGATTTTACATTTCTATTCAAGGAAGCTGATTCCACATCCATTTGATTAATAACTAGATTATTTTGTAAACAATAAGCCGAAAAAATTTTAAGGGTTTGTGTTTTTGCTACAGGTAAATATTAAAGCCAATTTTTTCTTTTTGTTCAAAACCTCTTACTGCTAATCTAGCTTTATATCTGTGGCGTCTCACATCTCTCGCGCTTCAGGCTCCACTCGCCAGGTGGCTAAGCCCCTCATAGTTCGCTCCCGTCAAGCGGCGAAATTCCCGCACGATTACTATATAAGCGCGATCGAGATAGTCTAAGCCCATACTTCTTCTGTGTCTAAGGCAGGGAGCACGTCATCAGCCTTACTGATGAGTCCTGGCGTGCTCCCGGGACGAAACATCAAACCACCTTTTTCTCTCTTATAGACGACCTCTTCGATCTCTATATATCTACTGTCTGATTTCTTGGTATGCACCCATTTTGAATCAATAATTTTCATCCCATTTATAATTTTGTTTGACCTCCGGCACTTTTACAAATATTTGACTTCCATACAATTTTATATTATTTAAGTTTTGCTTAACTCCCACCATAATTTTATGTGGAGTTTTCCTTTTAAATATATTTAATAACTTTCTGTTTTTTAAGTAAACTGCGGTTTTTACTACTCCTTACCAAAATTTTATGTTTAATTTTGGGTCAAATAACAGACACTTTGCTGTCTCCATTACTGATCGATTAAATGTTTCTGCAGTTCCATTTAACTCATGCACATATATAGGGCATAGATCTATTATAATGCCTTTACGCATTGTAAATTCATAAAAACTTTTGTTTATGAAATCTTTCCCATTACCACATCTCAAGTTTTATGACTCTAAAGTTTGCAACGTTGCTTGCAACGAAAATGAAAAAAACATTTAAAAAAATTTTTTTATTATTGAGATGCTTCAAACGCTTCAGCGAGTAATAAGGAGTGCTCCCGTCAATTTTTAGATGATAAAAATCTATCCTTCCCAAAATATAAAAGTTTAAAGATTTATTCCAGTGTATAGGCGTAAAAAATACGTTTAGGACTTGAGAAATATTGAATTAAGATTTATATAGTCTATACAAATCAAGGTAAATCTCTGTTCACGCATTAACTCATAAAAACCATAAAAAAGAGCTCCCCGCTATAATACCGTCGCGATATAGCAATGATCCATATTACCCAATAACCCAACAAAGTTAAAATGGGCTGTATACCCATGTACAAATGACTTAAAATATAAAAAATCATCCATACTGAAACGATATTCTTAGTGCTAGTAAAATAAAGTAAATGAAAATTTATATTTCCCGTCCACGTAAACTTGATATATTAAATATTTTATTGTAAAAATGTCGGCAATCAACCAAAATTTCACGATATTCTACATAAAAAGGCTGTACGCCACCAAAGATAGCAGGAAAAATAGAAGAATAGATGACAACGTTCAACAGTTAAAGCACTTTTCGTCTTCCAAATCTTGTTATTTATTAAGTTTATCATTAAAAAAAGACCAAAAAATACCTACAATTCTGAAAAATCTGATATCACAAGGTGCACGCCACTAAAAATGCCTAAACTTACAGTGATATTATTAAGTACGTATGGAAGTAAAAAGTAACAACAATTTTCTTCTTCCGGCATTAGTAATTTCAAGTGTTATGTCGCAAAAATGACCAAAAAAATACAGAATATTAGGGAAAAGTTATTATCACAGGCTGCACGCTACTAATAATGCATAGACGTCTTATAATATTACTTAATACGTATAAATTTAATAAGGTTTAACAATCTTCATCTTTCGGAAATAGTAATTTCAAGTGTTTTATCACATAAACAACCGAAAAATACGGAAATTTTGGGAAAATTAATCATCACAGGCTGTACGGCACTAATAATGTATAATTATCTAATTATGTTACTTAGTACGTGTAAATATAATAAGTTCCAACAATTTTTGTGTTTTTTAATTAATAATTTTAAGTGTGTTGTCGCAAAAATGACTAAAAAATACGGGAATTCAGGGAAAAATGATTATTACGGGCTGTGCGCCATTGATAATGCATAGACATTTATAAATATTACTTAGTACGTTGAAATATATTAAGTTTTAAAACTTTTGTCACACGGAACTATTCATTTGAAGTGTTAAATCGCAAAAATATCCAAAAAATACAAAAACAGAGAAAATTTATAATCACAGGCTGCATGCCACTTAAAACGCATGAACATTTAGTTTTGTCACTTAGTTTATTTGAGAGTAATGAGTCCCAGAAATTTTAGTCTTCCAGAATTATTGATTTTAAGTGTTTTATCGCAAAAATGACTGAAAAGTACGAAAATTTATGGGAAGTTTATTGTTACAGGCTGCACACCACTTATAATGCATAGACATTTATTGATATTACTTAGTCCATATGAGAGTCATAAGTTTTAACAGTTTTCTGCTTCAGAAATTATCAATTTCAAGTATTATGTCACAAAAATTCTTTTATGTTCTCTGTTAGGCGGGAAAAACATTTTATTTGACTGATTTTACAATTAAAAAAAAAAAGAAAAAAATTGTATACTTCAGATTATATCTAATAGAAAATTCTGCAAGACGAAAAAAACTCTTGTCGCTTGGAGACTTTTTTTTTCTTTAAAAGATTTTTTTGGACTTTGAAAAAATTTTGAGAGCTACCCGTTAACTAAAAAAAAAAAAACTGATCCAGCAGTGCCTCCTTGACTATTGCCTCTCCTATGGCCTTTCACCTTGCGTTACTACATATACACGGAAAAAAGACTGGCATGGTGGGTCGCCACTGAGAAAGAAGACAGCGCGCCCTACAGCCTGGATCGCTGCTCATCCAAGCTCAGGGCTCGCGGCAAGCAGTGGTAGAGCATGGACGGGGTATGGCTTGACTTCGAAGCCATGCCGCTCGCAGTGTCCGCTTTCTCCTCTTCACTTGTTCTCACTATAAATGCTAGAAACATATTTGTTGATTTTTTTTACAAAGTTTTGTGCATGTTGAAAGGTAAGTGAAAGACCTGATTGATAGAAAATTTTCCGCCCTACACGCTTGGTTTTTTTTTCTTTTGCTATTTGCTACCTTTTATGAGATATAAATAAAATAAATTTTAAATACCATTTTAACATTGACCCACCAATTTAAAGAGGTTTTTATTACACCGGCACACAAAAAAAAGTGGACTGTACTTTTGACCAGACCCACTTATCTTTATGTATATTGACGCGCTAAATCCGAATCCAAGATCCGTTTGACCCGTACACCCTCAAAAATTCGAGTAAATTGCAAAAATGAATGTGCTTAATGAATGTTGCAAATAGCATTTTTGATGTATTCTTCAGTTAGCTTTTCGGTAGTGAGGTTAGCTCTGCGAAATGAAATTTAATTAAGGAATTTAATGAAAAATACCTTTCGGCTTACCACTTCCTTATATATATATATAAACACGTATGGTGCACCACTAAAACAAAGCTTAGAACTCTTAACAGCCGGCTATAGTTACGATGATCTGTAGAAACGACTGCCGGCTTTCCACATTGGTCGGTGCGTGCGCATCAGAACATAGAGCATCATTTGCACGTTTGGACTGTTTGGAGGATCTGAAGGATCCAAAGTCATACTGTATCAAAACGGGGACGTTAAAAATATTATATCATTGGAGGATTAAGGTGTATCATAAAGATAATTGGATTTCCGACGGAAAGTGACGTACAGCGATGGCTAATTAGATGGCCTTTGAGCTCTTTCTCATGCCAGCTCATAATGTTAATTTAAACACACCTTCACAGTCTTGTATATTTATATATCCATACGTCTAGACCACTCACCATACTACTAAATTAAAAATTTGATGTGCAAGGTGCCTTTTTTGATATTTTATATATTTAAGTTGAGTGATTGCGGAAATAATAATACCGGCACACAAAAAAAAGTGGACTGTACTTTTGACCAGAAAAACTGCGAAAAATAGCCGAAAATCGTAAAAAATCACATTTTCAGCTCTTCAAACATTCAAAAAAAATTTTTTACACATCTGACGAGGTTGATTCATACGTATTTTGATGCGTTGAATCCGAATCCGAGGTTCGTTTGATCCATACACCCTCAAAATTTCGAGTAAATCGCAAAAAACTGCAGAAAATAGCCGAAAATCGTAAGAAATCATATTTTTAGCTCTTAAAACATTCAAAAACATTTTTGTAAACATGTGTTGAGGTCCATTCTTATATATTCTGCCGTGCTGAATCTGAATTCGACGTCCGCTTGACCCGTACACCCTCAAAATTTTGATAAATTTGCAAAAAACAGCAGAAAAAGCGCAAAAAGTAGCAGGAAATCACAGTAAATCGTAAAAAATCGAATTTCTATGCTCCAGCTGAGTATAAAAAAAAATTTCATGCAAATTCTGTCCAATTCTTATGTTTCATTTTTTACTGAGTTGAGGTTAAAGATTCGTTTAGCTCCAAAACTTTTAAAATTCCGAGGAAATTGAATAAACAGAAGGAAATTGCTTTTGTGAGCGTTATAAAACTAAAAAAAGTTTTTTTCAAATCTTTTTGAATTATGTTCTTCTTGTACATCGAAAAATGGTGTAAAAAATGATGTGAAAAAACAATGAAAAGTTTGCGGTGATCTTAAAATTTCAACTCTAATACTAGGTCAATCAACCATCCGGATTCATAAAAAATCCCTGCTTTTTACGTTTATGGGATAGCAGATAGAGAAAAAATCATTTTATTAAAAAAGACTGGCCAAAGAGAACTGAATTTCATCCAGGATTGAGGAACATCGTACGTGAACCATTGATTAAACCTTCCAAATTTTTGCTACCACCTCTTCATATCAAGCTGGGTCTCATGAAGCAATTCGTCAAAGCTCTGAACAAATATGGTGATTGCTTTCAATATTTAGGTGAGAAGTTTCCCGCAATAAGTGATGCTAAATTGAAGGAGGGTATATTCGATGGTCCTCAAATTCGTGCTCTGTTTCATAATGACAATTTTATTACATAGATGAATAATATAGAACAAGCAGCATGGCAAAGTTTTAAGACCATATCTCAGAACTTTTTAGGTAATGAGAAGAGCGAGAATTACCGGAATATAGTTGAAAAGTTGTTAGACAATTTCAAACAATTGCTTTCTCACCCTGTCCAGCCACCGATACTGGGTTTCCGAATCCCTGCACCGTAAAGTACTCCCTGCTTGTGCCTGCCATGACGGCATAAACGCCGTTAACCCAGGGACTCTGCCGCATAAACCCGTTGCTCACCATCATCACGTGGAGATGCCCTGGTTACAGGCACAAGCAATGAGTCCTTACGTGATCTATATTTAAAGTTTCTAAGTACCATAGGTCTCTTTCTAAAAATTACCAGAATATAGTTGAAAAGTTGTTAGACAATTTCAATCAATTAAGTTGTTTGATGAGTCTCAAATTACAAATTTTATATTCTCACCTTGACTATTTCCCAGAAAATCTTGGAGATTACAGCGAAGAGCAAGGAGAAAGATTCCATCAAGATATAAGTGAAATGGAAAATCGATATCAAGGAAGATAGGATATCAACACGATGGCTGATTTCTGTTGGACATTAAAGAGAGAAACAACTCAAGAGAGGAATTAGAGAATGAGAAACCCGCTTCATAGGTCGTTCGAAGAGAAAAAAGTTCGCTACAAGAGGAAGAAAGTGTGAGAGCAATATAAACGGAAACATGATTCACATGTGTAGACCTATTTTGCTTTATTTTATATCCATGATATTCATACTTGACACTTGTTACTCCTTATATTGGCCGTTTTTTCACAATTTTTCACAAAAATTTTTAATTTAGTAGTATGGTGAGTGGTCTAGACGTATGGATATATAAATATACAAGACTGTGAAGGTGTGTTTAAATTAACATTATGAGCTGGCATGAGAAAGAGCTCAAAGGCCATCTAATTAGCCATCGCTGTACGTCACTTTCCATCGGAAATCCAATTATCTTTATTATACACCTTAATCCTCCAATGATATAATATTTTTAACGTCCCCGTTTTGATACAGTATGACTTTGGATCCTTCAGATCCTCCAAACAGTCCAAACGTGCGAATGATGCTCTATGTTCTGATGCGCACGCACCGACCAATGTGGAAAGCCGGCAGTCGTTTCTACAGATCATCGTAACTATAGCCGGCTGTTAAGAGTTCTAAGCTTTGTTTTAGTGGTGCACCATACGTGTTTATATATATATATAAGGAAGTGGTAAGCGGAAAGGTATTTTTTATTAAATTCCTTAATTAAATTTCATTTTGCAGAGCTAACCTCACTACCGAAAAGCTAACTGAAGAATACATCAAAAATTCTATTTGCAACATTCATTAAGCATAGGAACAAGGTTAAGAAAATGAGCTAAAAACATTGCTTTTTAGCGCTCCCGCACTTTTCGCATCAAACGCCTTATATAATACCTGTAGGTACGTATGCTCAGTTGCAGCTGGACTTGGCTATACTTGGCTGTATCCTCGAGCTTCAGTAATGTGTCTATCAAACTTTTCAGACACACACACACACATACAGAAATATGAGCTACTTAACAATATTTAATATCAGAAGTAACATAACATTTTAGCTATATTCCGCAAATGCTGCCAGCAGTTGAGATACGTATGTTGTGGTAACGCCATGTGCTTGGGCGGCGCTACTATCAACCTGTACTAACTGTCGGTAAACAACGTAAAGGATGACGAAAATTGTTAGAACTTATTATTGTCATACGAACTAAGTAATATTGACAAATGCCTATACATTATCAGTGGCGTGCAGCCTGTAATGATAAATTTTCCCTAAATTTCCGCATTTTTCGGACATTTTTGCGACAGAAAACTTGAAATAAACAATTTCGTGTGGCCAAAATTGCTAAAACTTGTTGCTCTAATATGTACTAAGTAACATCAATGAATGTCCATGCATTTTGAATAGCGTGCAGCCTGTGATGATGAATTTTCCTTAAAAATCCATATTTTTTTGTCATTTTTGCGATAGAACATTTGAAATTAATAACTTTGGCAGACAAAATATGTTTAAACTTTTTCTATTTGTCTGTACTAAGTGATATCATCGATCGTCTGTGCATTATCAGTGGCGTGCAGCCTTTGATAATAGATATTTCTAAATTTCCTTATTTTTTGGTCAGTTTTGCGATACAACACTCGAAATTAATAATTTCGGAAGATGAAAATTGTTATAACTTATTACTCTCATATGTACTTAGCAATATCAATGTATGTCTACGCATTATCAGTGGCGTGCAGTCTGTGATGAAAATTTTCCCTAAATTTCCGAATTTTTCGGTCATTTTCGTGATGTAACACTTGAAATTATTATATCCAGAAGACAAAACTTGTAAAAACTTATTATATTTATTTGTATTGTGTAATATCAATATATTTTATGCATTATCCGTGGCGTCCAGCCTGTGATAACAAATTTTTGCTTAATTTTCGCATTTTCCAGTCATTTTTGCGATATAATACTTGAAATTAACAATTTCGAAAAACAAAAATTGTTGAACCTTATTACTTTTATATGTACTAAGTGACATCAACAATGGTCTATGCATTATTAGTGGCGTGCACTCTGTGATAATAAATTTTTCCGAAATTTCCGTATTTTCCGGTCGTTTTAGCGACATAACACTTGGTATCAATAATTGCGGAAAACGAAAATTATTGGCCCTTATTACTCTTATATATACTGAGTGATATTATTAATTGACTACTCATTATCAGTGGCGTGCAGCCTGTGATTATAAATTTTCCCTAATTTTCCGTATTTATTTGTCATTTTTGCGGAATTACACTTGAAACTTATATTTCAGGGAGGTAAAAGTTGTTAAATCTTATTATAGTTATACGTACTAAGGATTATCAATAAATGTCCTTACATTATCAGTGGCGTGCAGCCTCTGATAATAAAGTTTTCTAAAGTTGCCATATTTCTCGGTCGTTTTTGCGACATAACACTTGTAATTAATAGTGTCAGAAGAAAAAAATTGTTAAAACTTATTGCTATTATATGTACCTTATAATATCACTGTAAGTTTACGCATTTTTAGTGGCGTGCAGCTTGTGATATCAGATTTTTCAGAATTGTAGGTATTTTTTGGTCTTTTTTTAATGATAAACTTAATAAATGACAAGATTTAAAGTCGAAAAGTGCTTTAACTGTTGTACGTTGTCATCTATTATTCTGTTTTTCCTGACATCTTCGGTGGTGCACAGCCTTTCTACTTAGAATATCTTGGAATTTTGGTTAATAACGGACATTTTTACAAAAAAATATTTATTATATTAAGTTTACGAGGACGTATACAGCCTATTTTAACTTTGTTGTGTTATTGGGTTATACGGATCGTTGCTATGTCGTGAAAGTGTCATAGCGAGGAGCTTTTTTTCATGGTTTTTATTATTATTTGCGTAGACAGAGACTTCCCTTGATTTATTATGAATTCTACTTTGATAGTTTTGAGAACCTAAACGCATTTTCTACGCCTATACGCTCGAATTAATCTTTACACTGTTATATCTCGTGAAGGGTACATTTTTATTATTGAATAGTTAATTGAAGCCTTTTTTATTATCTGTTAAAGCGTTTAAAGCAATTTATTGAAAGAAAAAAAATATTTATTTTTGTTGCACGCAACTTAGCACACTTTAGAGTCATTAAATTTTTTATTTTTTTCTTTGTCGAGTTTTATAATTTTTTTTTATATTATCTACTAAACAATCATAAGTTTTATTTGTAAATTTTATTGTGTTTGTTTTATGAATTTTACTGCGATCGCTAGCAATAATTGAAAAATATTTATTTTTATTACAACTATCTTTATGAGGCTCATTTAAATTTACATGTAAGAGTTCTAACATAACTCTACGTCTATCATTATGAAATTCAATATTATGCATTTTATTTTGAATATAAATGCCACATTTCGAATAATCATCCTCTAAATTATTAGGCAGACCTTTGACTAACTTTTCTTTACATAAAATATTAAAATAATAAAAATTATACGGCC